>BDJD01003764.1:40478-68514 GCA_002564525.1 Rosa multiflora | reverse complement strand
CTATTTCTTAATATTGTGTGGGTAGTCCCACTATCATCTTAGCACTCAAGTTCTCCTCCATTCATTCCTACAAATAAATGGGAGGTATTTAGAAAATATAACTCATATTCTTTAGAGTATTTCTATTTGCGTAGAATGGTATTCTTTTCATTCTAATAATTTTTCTCTAGATGTATTGTTTTACATCTTTATAGTGCTATGTCGAACCATGTAAATATGTGTAGTAAGTAAATTTGAATAAATTCAGTGCTTCAGAATAAAATTCGAAATTTATTAATAAGCCAACGATAATCAAATCAAGGTCTTGTTCAGAAATCTTATTCATCAATCCATGATTTGAAATAAACTTTAAGACCAAGTAATAGTCTAATTAAAAATGAGGCATTATGCCTTCACAACTGTTTTTGGAAAATAAAAGCAGATCAGTCAAGATTGAGAGCATCCATTCACCTATTCTCCATACCTCTTGTAACTGGTTGCTACTCTGTTGTTTGCTTGGCAGTTCTTGTACCAATGCCCAATGAATCCACACCTATAGCATGGTTCATTGTCAACTCTTTCCTTTTGTATCTTGTTTCCACGATCCCCATGTCCCTTTCCACGTGGTGCATTGTTGCCACGTGAGTAGGGATCAGCACGTCTAAACCACCTTGCATTGGAGTTATTTCCACCTTTCATTTTTCCATAATTAGCCTCGGGAATTTTCTTTGTCCTAGTGGGCCTGGCATTGTTATTCAAGAGAATCTTATTTTGTCTCTCAGCCACTCGTAGTAGGCTTATCAACTTATTGAAGGTTGTGATTTTTTTGTTGTCATAATCCAACTGATACTGGTTCGCTAGTATAAAAGCTGAATTAGGAAAGGTGGTAAGAGTCTTGTAGATCATATTATTTTCTGTGATTTCCCTTCCACAAAAATTGAGATGTGCCTTTAAGCGCAACATGTCCTTGTTGAAGGCATTGACCTTTTTATAGTCAAGCAAGCGGATTCCATTCCACAGAACAGCCAGTCCTGGGAGCAAAGTATCATGAACGTTCCCAAAACGTCCTTGAAGGGTATCCCACAGTATTTTGGGTGTCTTCAACTGAAGGTACTCCCAGCGTAGGCTACGATCAATATGTCGCCTCAGAAACATTAAGGCATCTGCTTTCACCTTATTAGATAGTTCATCATCTTTGGGGTCAGTAATGGTGGCAGTGTAGTCTTTTGCCACAAAGGCAGTTTCCATATCGGAAACCCAACGATGGTACTCAAGTCCTTCTGAGTCCAAGATGTCAAACTCAGGTCAAGTTGGATCAGCCATCTTCCACCTTTCATTTTTCCATAACAAGTTAAATAACTCAATTGTCAGAAAACTAACAAATTGGACCTATTAGATCAAAATTGAAAGTGCAGGGGTGTTTTTGATGAAATTAAAAGTTCAATGACTGAATTGATTTTGGACCTAAGCCACAGGGTAGTAATTTCTATTTAGCCCTAAAAATAAACTACATGACATGCTCAAATTGCACAAATATATAACAAAATATATGCTACATATAATAATAGCAATAATATATCATGCGTAAAATAAAATATAAACAATAGCATAATATAAAGGCATGCTTAGAAATAATTATATAAGAGTAAATAAAATTCACAAAACATGCTCACAATTGCATAATAAAAACATAAGCAATAAAATATAAAGCATGCTTAAACATAATTATAAATCATGCTTAAATATAATGATATAAAACATAAATAATAAGGCATGCTTAAAACAATCAAAATTATCTAATTAAACATGCTTAATAACAAAATAAAATAAAATTCACATGCTTTGTTAAAATCATAAAATAAAATAAAAACATACTTGATTTCGAGAAAATAAAACAATCCTAGCGCACACACGTGTTGATGCAGGCGTGCGTAGCGATGTTTTTTTTTTTCAGTAGTGGCCGGAGATTTTTTTTCGATTTGGGTTGGGTCTGCTTCTTTGGGCTGTCCCCTTTACTTTGGGCCGAGTGTCTTTTTCTTTCTGTTTTTGTTTTTGGTTTTTTTTCTTTTCTGGGCCTTTTGTTTTTCTTTGGGCTGCAAGGCCTCTTTCTTATTCTTTTTTTTTTTTTCTTCTGGGCCGGGATTCTTTTTCTCTGGGCTGGACCTTTTCTTTGGGCTGGTTCACTTTTTTTTCTCTTTTCTCTTTTTTTTTTTCGTCTTCCTCCTTCTACTCTCTTTCTTTTTGATTTTCTCTCTATTTTTTTTTTCTTTTCTGGTTTGCAGATGGGGTGGGTAGCGACTGCAAGGAGGAGGCGGAGGCAGCGATTGTGCGTGCGATCTGTGCTGTTGCAGCAGCGATGGGTGGAACCGGGTGGGCTGCTGTCGCGGGGGCTCTGCAGGTGGGTTGCTGCAGGCGAGCGGGGGTTGGAGGAGCGCTCAAGGATGGAGGCTGCAGCGCTGGGATCGAGTGTGAAAACCGCCGGATCGAGATGGAGGCCGGTCTGGACGAGGCGCTAGGCTGTGCGACTGGGCAGCAAGGGCAGATCGAGGTGCTGGGCTATGCCGCGGGGGGTGGGGGGGTGGGGGGCGCGCAGGCGGGTAGTAGCTTGCTGTGCTAGCAAGGGAGGCCGGTGGTGTACTGCTGTGGGGTTGACGAAGGCCGATCAGGAATTTTTTTTTTTTGTTTTTGTTGTTGGTGGCGGCAGAAAAAGAAGAAAATATTTGTTTCTTCTAGGGTGTTTTTTTTTTTTTGATAGAAAGAAAACTAGAAAATTAGGTTTTTTTTTTCTATTGGCTATTTGCTCTGAGCGTGCTGATAACGTGTAAAAGTAAAATGACAATTGGAATCAGTCTACTCATGTCATTTCATAACCCCTTTATATAGGGAGAGAATTACAATGGAAAGAACAATTACAATGATGACATTAACTACTGATTGGTTCGTAATCCATGCTGATTGATGGTAATTGCTAATTGCTTGATTCCTTCTTCATCAATCGCTTTGACGAAGGCACATAATGTGTTTTTCCTTTAACAGATAGACTGCTTTTGATTTCTTAAAACTATTGATTTTAGCAATAGACTTTTGATTGATTCTTGAAAATCTATATACTTTATTATGAATGACTTCTATAGATTTTCTACTAAATATATAAAATAAAAAATAAAATAAAACGAACACAACCAATGCAATCCAAATGCAAAGCAAGATAATAACTCGTTACCTATTCAATGGTCAAGTATTTTCTAGAACGAGGAAGCAAGACAACTACTATAGAAAGGAAAACGAGGAAAAAAAAACTGCTCTCGAAGCAAATCGATTGACCAATACTGATGAGTATAGGCCAAATTCTTTCATATGTATTCATTCAAATCATTCAATATGAAGAGGAAATTTGGTGATATAAACTCTAGATAATGAATTGTCCTAGAATTTATGAAATATTTGATCGAGCTGCATGCATGAGAAGATGTCTTTCAAAAAAAAAAATGGTGGACAAAACTGAATGTTTGTTGGTCAAATTTTGAAGAGGATGTCTACAAATCAAATACCTCAATCTTATCGATGGTACAAATCAAATACCTCATCACTATGATCGCCTCCCATGCCATTTTTAGTCGGAATAGTGATCGAAGGTGGCCTTAGGTACCATTTAAAATGAAATTGAAAAGTTCAGGTACTGGTTGTGATCAAAATTGAAGTTCATGTACCATTGATAAAATAGAGAATAAGTTCAGGTACAATTTATGATAATAACCCTATCAAATATGAAGGTATGGAAAGAACTACTCTTCTCAAATTTCCACGGACATTAGTATAGAGAATGTAATCCCATTTAAAGACAACGCATGTTTGAAGTTATATTCCTACTCCTTTATCCCTAATGGCAGACTAAAAGGAAGAAATACCAACAAAGACCCGCAAAGTTTGATTCTTTATATGGTTCTCTATGCTTCATTTTCCATGCTTCACAAGCCATTTCAGGAAACAGCTTTCAATGGCTAAATTACTAAGCTCTTACTTTTAGGTGAATTGAAAGGTATTAGGGCACAAAAGCTATGTAGAAATATCTAGATATATGATCAAACCGCCCTCAAAAATTTAATTAAACATCATTTTCGTATTCCCATAATTTTTTTTAAGGAAAATCTACTAGACTTAGCTTGCATTACATTTGTAATGTTTACCTGAGTTTATACTATCTTTAGAGTGAAGTTATTCGTTGTCGAGAAACAAAAAGAGTGCTATGTTATTCCGCTAAAAGAAAACCCCAACATTGGCCAGAAGAAGAGGAAAAAAGAAAACTAGGTCAAAAGTTTGTAATTAATTGATGGATTAAGTGGAATTTTACCCCCAAATTAAAGCATTTAAGGATACGAATCAGTAGTGGAATAAATTTACAAAAAGCCTAATTACTTTATGGATGGAATTGCATAATCTAATGCAGTGTTTGAGTTCATGGCTTTTAATTTCTATGACAATTAATGGTGCACACATGGACTTACTTACGTACTTACTGGAACAATTATATTGGAAGATGACGTATCTACTTCTCATATTTATCTTAAAGTAAACAAGAATCAGTTTATCTTATTTAAAACATTCTCTTGAACAGATCACGATCATAAAGATGCCAAGCACATCAAGTTTAGTTGACCGTATATTTTGTGAAAGTTATAGCTGCACGAACTGTTCTAGAAGCAGAAGAAAAGGTCGAAAACAAAAACTTAGAAGGAGCTGGGTGGTCGAAAACAAAAACTTATTAGTTCCCAGTGGTGCAAGTTTGATTATTGAAAGAAGCAAGAGATCAAGCAGCTGGGTGGTCTCTCTCTCTTAATATATTCATGAAGAATCCAATTATTGGAATTTGATTTCGCAAACATACGTCTTTGCAACCCTGCAGCTGATTAACGCAGTTGCTACTTGCTAGCTGCTATTTTTTTTTTGTTTTTTTTTGTTTCATATATTTTCTTTTAAAGTAACTTCCAAAGGAAGATCATACGGAGATATTATTCATCTGTTAATGAAAAACTTGATACAAATCGCTTGAAAAGTTATTGAGCCATGTGAAATTTTGATCATATATAATTGTACCTTAGAGCAGAAGCAAGAATTTATCCAGAACCATATTTTCTTTATGATAGATTCGATCTATTGTTAGGTAACTCGCTTCTATCGATCAGCTTTGGCTTTCGAAACGTGAGCATCTTGCATATATACATATTATAGCAGTATATTTTCCGTACGTGCCACTTCATTTGCCTTCTAACCTTTTGTGATAAGCAACTGCAAATCTCAAAGAATATGAAGGTCAAGGTCTTGCCGCTAATAATAAAGCCTATTTTTCAACTGCTTCACCTGTATCACTGAAGCATAGCGAACCTACATATTATGTCTCCGTTGTGCTCCCAAATCACAAACCCAACTAAGCAGGCTCGTAATACTGAAGAAGAACCAATATATGAAAATACCATCAAATTAGTTTAGTGAAGTGCGTGCTGTGTAGCTAGTTGCTGAAGTTAGTGTATCAAATTTATTGTTTAGATATATTCAAGGTGTAGTTGAGGTTATTAAATGTGCCAAAAATCTTCAACTTATTATCAAAATGAAAACCAAAATTGATGAAATCGTGTTACCACACATAAACTCATGAGCAGTACTTGATCATGAACAATGGGGGAATCTAACTCTATCTTAGGGAGAGATTTTAAAAGTTGGATTAGTAATAACCAAATTTGACAAGTTAGAATTGTTGCCTTTAGTTTCCAGAATTGCCCTTGAAGTTGGTGACGCTTTAAGCTCAGCCTTTGACGTTGCAGGGTCCTCCTCCTCATCCAGAGTTGACGTTTGGGCCTTCTTGTCCTTGTCTAGGTCAACGTTGACCTTTTTTGGGCCTTAAGAAGGTCCACAAGGGTCTTACCACTCCTTATGGTCTTGGCTTGCTCAAAGTGGGGATTTGGAATGGTTCCATTCGAAAGCTTCCCTTGCTCATGAAACTTACACATGAACTCCACTACTTTACTCATTTGCTTCTTCATCTCAACCTTGTCAGCGGAGATGGCGTTAATTTGATTCCCATGGTTTGTTTAACGTGCAATCAAAGCTTGAGTAAACTTAGATACGGACTTAATCAAATCATCATTAGAAGAAGAAGAAGTAGAATTTGAAGCATTAAAGGGACTACAGTTAGGGTTAGCCTAAGGCTTCTGATAGAAGCCAAGATGATGTTGATTATAGGAGTTCTGAGGAGCATTTTGGACGTTGTCTTTGTCCCTCCAATAGGGTGGTCCCTCCATCCGAGGTTGTATGTGTTGGAGAAGGGATCATTCCTTGTATGTTGTTGCCATTGTTGGTGCCCTATGGCGTTGGCACTCTTCCAACCTCCATTCTCAATTAGTTGAGGGCATTGATCAGTTGCATTCTCTTACATAGAGCACACTCCACACTCCATAACTTGCCCCTTAGTGGTCAAAACCTGAGACACAAGAGAAGTAAGTTTATTAATTTTATCTTCCAATCGAGAATTAGTACTTACCTCATGGACCCTTTCACGTGAAGTGGGTCTTTTATATGGTTGGGCGTTTTGGGCTTTGTTAGCAATTAAGGCCTTCCCTTCAGCTGGTGATTTGTCCACAAAAGAGCCCCTCAAAGCAGCCTCAAGCATATTGCGTTCCACGATGGTGAGCCCTTTATAGAAATAAGTGAGAAAGTTCTCATCCTTCATTTGATGTTGAGGACATTGAGCTAACAAGTACTTGAATCTCTCATAGTAGGCAGAGCATGACTTATCTGCAACTTGAGTTATCTCAGTAATCTTCTTCCGATCCTAAGCATGATGATACGTACGAGATGTAGGAAAGTGTTTATGAAGAAACGCCTTCATCCTGCCATCCTATGAAGTGATATGCTTACCAATCCTTGACCTTATTAGCCAACAAAAAAGGGAATGCCTTCAGCTTCAAAATATTATTATCTGCCCTTGTGGCTTCATGCTAGTGCAAATTAATTAGAACTCCTTCAAATACTTGTTGGAATTTTCCATAGAGGGTCCATGGAAGATAGGAAGGTGGTGAAGCAACCCAGACTTCAATTCAAACTCTACTGTTAACCCTTAAGCCACATCAAGGTAGGTGATGCATGTAGGAATGCCTCCATCAATTATTGAGGATGAAAGTTGCCTTATTGATTGCGTTCCCTCATCCACTGGATGTGGTGGTGAAGGTGGTGGTGTTAGATCTGGTGAAGAACTAGAGAATTCTGATTCAACCTCTACACGGTGCCACTGACTATCAAACTGAAGTTGACGCAAAGCAAGAGGTGAAGAGGAATGATTTTGGCGGGGCTCAAGGTCCACTTGAATCCACTTCTCGTATCTAATCAACCTAGATACCGTGTCCTACTAAGGTGCACCTACCTGAGAGAGAAAGGGAACGGTGAACTCATGTTAAAAAGAGAGTTCTTCACCCATTCCATTATGTTTTACAACTCCTTGCCAACCTCAAACTCCTTTATGGCGTAAAATTTATGGGGATTTTTCAATCCCCGGCAACGGCACCAAAAAGTGATATTCCAAAAGATAGCACTCAACTTAACCCTGAATAGATGTAGAAGGTAGTATGGAGTAAGCAGGGATCGTTCAAGCCAAGGATTGAGGGAACAACATAAAAATCAAGAAGATAGAACAACTATACAAAAGAAACAAGAATCACAAGTATTTATAGACAAGTAACGAAAATTAAAACAATCATAATCCTGTACAAATAAGAAATCCAAATTAGACACAGATTAGGAATCTGAAACCAATGCAGATAAGGAATACAAATCACAGTCAAACTAAGAATCCTAATTCAAGTAGAACACAAACACTAATTATATACGAAGTAGGAAGCTAAATCAAACTAGGAAAGAAGTACAAATTTTAAACAACTACTAAATACACAAATCCTAACGCAAAACGAACTATAACACAACATAGAAAAATTACGAAATCTATATGCAAACAAAGATGAAAATTTTGATTTTAAGAAAACAAAACAAATAATGAATGAGGGGTTGTTAGAGTTTGAAAATCGTAAATTTTTAGAAACATAAAATAACAAAACATTATTAGGGTTTTGACGATGAATGAATGAAAGTGGTGAAGACAATTTATCCACCACCAAGCATGCTCAATTCAGGATATGCATCCTACAATCCTTTACTAATTCTATGAGAAGATATCAACCAAGAAACAAATATCAAAGCAACCAATATCCCTTATTTGCCTTTCCTTTACACAATTAATTTAGCAAAGCACTAAATTAACATATTTAGATATATACAATCAAGTTATCAAAGCAATCATATCTTAAAAAAAAATTTGAATCATTAAGAGCAAGTGAAAGTTTGGTCAATACTTGCATTAATCCTAGTACACAAAGCATGCTGTTAATGTCTAAGATTCAGCGGTGGCTAAATCTTGGTTAACGCTGGTCCGATGGGCGGACCGCTACTTGTGATGTAATCAATTCTTCCGCTACCTGTCAAGTAAAATACACAGGGCGTCAAAGGGAGACCGAGCTGGGCGGTCTTCTCTTCTCTGATGCCTAAGTTAGTCAATGTATTTATGTTGACAGAATAACAGTAGGTAAATAGTAAATGCGTAATTAATGAGGAGAGAGGATAGAACCTTTTATAGGTGGGGAAGAGGCTGACCTCTTCCATGTTTTTGATGTGGGACTGATATGCTTCAGTTCCTAGCTTCTGGGGCTTCTGATGCTATCTTGACACTGCGCGTGGCGGCTCGTCGGCGGTGATCTGGGGGTGAGCGCCCGTGGCTCAGGCGGTAGCCTGCTTGGCTGTGCTTCCATAGATCACTCCGCTGGTGGGAGTTGGTACCGCTGGCGGTAGCATGAGCGTGGCTCATTATAGCTAATTATGCTTGGCAAATGCTCATGTAAGTACACATGCCTATTCAATAAACCAATTGATTTTGATCTTTGCCCAAAGCCTTTACTACTTATTCGAATTAGGGTCACAAAGTTTTGACCTAATTACTATCTCCAATTACATGCAATCATTCTAAGTTTGCAACCAAAGAACTAGAAGATATATAAGTGTTATGTGAAAAAAAATTCAATTGATCAACTCATAATCTCGGGATACCAAAGCATTCAAGTGCACATAAAAATGAATTTCACATAGTGTGGGGCTTCAAAATTGCCCCCAACAAAGAGTTTAGTTCCTCATAATTTCATATTACACAAAAGAAAATCAAAAGCAGAAATTCTAGTACAAAGAACAGATGATGATGGTTTTGTGAACAACCTTTGATTATGTCCCAAACATCCAATGCAACTCCAAGGTGGCATCACAAGGTGGTGGTGACTGCTAGGAGAGGTGGATGTCACGGAAAAGCTTCCTTATGATGTGAAAACTGGAAACTAGAGAGAACAATGGATGAATTACTAAAATTGTAGAGTGAATGGTGAAGGTAGATGTCTAACAAAGGGGTATTTATATTGAGACATCTAGCCTTGAGTTGTAATCCATGCTTACTTTAGTTTTCCAACTCCAGAATAGAATAGGTTTGCCTTTATATTTTTTGATAGGTTGACAAATTCTTGACCAATTAAATAATTCCACATCATCAAATCTGTATCACATCTCCAAACTTGTACAATATGTACTCTTGATGGCTTTAGATGTCATATGAATCTCCTAGATCCTTTTAGAATGCATGGCAATGATAGGCATGCAATCAGGAATCCTTATTTGATATTTATTCTTCTTTCCATATTAAATATTGCTTGCACGTCCACCTCCTTTGCACATGACGTTCGCACATCTTCTAGAAGTTTCATGAATTTTCTTTGATGTCTCTTAATCCACTCAGGTCTCCTGGCATCATCAGAACTCCTCATATCAACATGTTTTCTAGTCCAACTTGGATTAGGTTTTCTTATTCAAGTAGGACTCCTAGTTTAGCGATATTAGCCTCTGAATCCTTCTCCAATTGGATTCATTTTCTTAATAGGATTGGAAATACTATCAATTCGCCATTCTTGCTCATTTCTGCTCCCAAGGTTCTAAAAAATGCTAGGAGCTAGTCGGGCGGAAGGCCGGGGACTAGAGCCAAGGGGCCTAGGCGGGGACTATGCGGTTTTAATCTGAGCATACAAGTATACAACACTTCAAGTATGCAACTTGTCACAGACTCACATAAACTTAGTCTTAAAGGACCAAAACAGAACAGTCCAAACAATCAAACTTAATCTCATGATTCTCATCAACAACTCAACAAGACAACAAGAGGTACAAGACAACGGAAACCATGAGTCATCTACTCATCAACAACACGGGTCATCAGTTCATCACAGTTTAATATAATACCCAGTAACTTAACATTCACAGTTTGATAACATTCACAGTTTGATACTTTGAGACAATGACTCACAATGTATTGAAGAATCACCGAGCTTGCAAAATCAATCACCGAATCCAAAACCCAGAAATATAGCTTCAATAATCACCGAGTTTGAACTTTGAACCCAGAAATCGAGCATGAAGAATCATCAAGTTTCGAGGTTGAAGAATCCCGAGCTTCAAGCCTTGAACCCAAAAATCGAGCTTGAAGAATAAGTGAATCACCAAGCTTCGTGGTTGAAGAATCATTGAGCTTGAAGCCTTGAACCCGGAAATTGAACCTAAAATCGAACCCAGAAAGCCCTGAAAAGTGTGAACCCAGAAATTGTGAGATTGAAATCCAAAAATTCGATTGAAAGACAAAAACCCAGAGAGAGACAAAATCGAGCTGGAAGTCCAGTTTACCGGCGAGCTGGAGAGCTAGAGAGCTGGCCGGAGACTCGGAGAGAGACTGAGAGTCTGAGAATCGACTGATCGAGGGACGAAGGAGCGACGGAGCGAAGTTCCTTATTGATTTCGAACCCAGAAAATGAAACCCTATTTCGTGATTTCGTCCCGTTATGGTTTTCATTTAGTTTTAGGTTTTCCTTATAAAAAATATAAAAAAATTAAAAAAAAAAAAAAAAGCACCTAGGCTCTGACCGCCCAGCCCCTCCTAGGCGGCCGACTTTATTCCCAGCGCCCAGCTCGCTCCACTAGGGGAGAATCGGAACTGTGTTGCCAATTTTTAGAACCTTGTCTGCGCCACTTATGCCTACTTGTATCATTTGTTGTCTTTGAGACTTCATTTTCCTCCGAAAGTATCTCCTTCACTCCATAGTACCTAGAAAATGAAAATTAAGTTAATAGGATTAAGTGAAAGGAAATAACTTAACAAAATATAGGAATATAAACATTATAAACTTCGCATTTTATGCTCCTATCAATGAACGATTTCACAACAAGCTTCCACAGTTTCTTGAACTATTCTCAAATTAGAATAAGTGGTGAGAGTCTTGTGCTTTGCTTTTTAACCCAAGATCTCAGGTGGGTTGTACGGTGAATGAAGACGAAGAGGACGATCAGCTCAATGGTAGCTATGAACAGGAATTTCAGCATCGCCCGTACCGCCCAAAAACTTCAACTCGTTCAAAACTTTGTCGAAATAAAAAAACCATGTATACCAACATGTAGAGCTCAAAGAGTAGTTCACATTTCATACCTCATGCATTGTTGATGGTGGCCAGAGTCATGGAAAAATCGAGAGCTTCTCTCCTTCTAATCGACTCCATCTCTCGTCCTTTAGAGAAACTAAATTCTAGAAATTGTAGGCGCCATCAAGGTGAGTTCAAGGCTAGTGGTCTACTGTCGTATCATCCCCGAATGGAGAAGTTATAGTTGGGTCAAGGTTCCGGGTTGTCGGGTCTTGAAATCAGATTGCGTGTTATGTGCTTTTCTCGAAGTTTATGAGCTTTGATTCGATCCAAGGGGTATTTGTACTCGAAAACTTATAAGTTATTTCGATGGTCCAGATCAAGCGATGTTTAATTTGGAAGGTTGAGATTGCACCACAAGATTTTTTTTTCCTTCAATAATGTAGAAGTGAAACAGCAACGTACAAAAAAAAAAAAGGTTCCGTTATGAGGAACTTTGGCTTAGGGACGAGCAGTGTTAAAGGTGGTGGAGTGTGGATGGGATCATGGGAGAGGTGTCAACCCTTTTTTTTAGGGTTTATAGTAAGATTAATTGCACTAGAAGTGCTCTGTTGGAGTGGAGTGAAGCAAAGTTAAAGGTCTAAAGAGAAAGATTGAAGATGTGAGAAGAAAGTTGGTTGTTTTCTTTGGTACCTCTTTATCTGCTCCTCTGGATAACGTAAGGTTGGAGTTGGAAGTAGAGTTAAATGAGTTACTTAATCAAGAGCAAATTTTTTGGAAGCAGCAAGCTAAAGTGTTTTGGCTTAAGGATGGTGACTTAAGTACAAATTTTTTTCATCAAATGGCTAGTAATAGGAAAAGGAAGAATGTATAAAGGGTCTCTTTGATGATGATGAAAATAATTGTTGTATTGAGGATGAGAAGATTGAAGATGTGGTGCTTTCATATTACCACAACCTGTGTACCTCTTCGGTGCCCACAAATTTTGATCAGATTCATGGTGTTATCCCTAGAGTGGTCTCTGATGCTATGAACGTGGAATTAACCAAATCTATTTTTTCAGAGCGGTCAATAGAGCGCTGAAAAAAATGTATCTTTCTAAGGCTCCGAGGCATGATGCTTTCTTACCATGCTTTTACCAACATTTCTTGTCCATGGTTGGTAACAATGTCTTGGAAGCAATTAGAGGGTTTATTGGGTCTGAGCAGTTGACTAAGCAACTTAATCATGCTAATGTCACATTGGTTCTTAAAGTACTAAAATATCTAGAGTGTGTGATTCATTTGTGCCCTATTAGCTTATGCAACGTCATTTATAAGATCGATTCAAAGGTATTGGCAAACTGGATGAAGCCTCTACTCAAGGATATTATTGCACCATTTCAAAGCGTCTTTATTCCAGGGAGATTGATCTCTGACAACTGTTTGGTCAACTTGGAAATATCACATTTTCTTAAATGCAAGAGGAGAGGAAATACTGGTATTTGGGCATTGAAATTTGACATGAGTAAAGCTTATAACATGGTTGAGTGGAGCTTCTTAGAGTTTGTAATGCTATAGTTTGATTTTAGTCCAGTTTGGGTTCAATGGATTATGTGCTATGTCAAGATGGTTTCGTACTCTTTTGTGCTTAATGCTGAAACTAGTGGGCATGTCCTCCCCTCAAGGGGTCTAAGGCAGGGCAACTCTATTTTACCTTACCTTTTTTTGCTCTATGTTGAAGTCCTTTCCAGGCTAATTTTGAAAGCAGAGAGTGATGATATGCTCCATGGAGATGTGATTTGCTCAGGTGCGCTATGTATTTCCTATCTTTTCTCTGCTGATGATTCTTTTATCTTTATTTTTCAAAGCAGAGCTTGAGGACACTTTGTTTTGAAAGAAATATTGACAATGTATGAACACTTGTTTGGGAAGTTCATTAACTGTCACGCCCTGAATTTTGAATAAATAAATTCAAATCCGAAACGCGAAACTTAACAAGCACATAGAAAATTCTTCATTTAAATTAAGCGATAAAATAAACTGAGCTCACCAACATCAAATATGGACTCGTTCTTTAGAGTCACATATTAATGTACAAAGAGTTTACAACTTAAACTAATCTACAATTCAATAAGTAAACATACTCACTACACAGCGGAGGAATAAAACTAACATACACTTCAACATCCAAGCTACAACTGTGATATCCACCAATTTACTTGGTTTGTTTTGTGACCTTGTTGTTTGCAGACCTTATTTATTGTGGTATTGTGAACTATTTTGTTGTTGGATTATATTATATTTTTATGAGACTTTATGTATTTATGTTTTTTGTACACTTAGTTTTAAGGTTAATTAGTTATTTTAGTAAAAAGGAAAATAGGAATTTTAAACTAGTTACAAAGAGGTTGTGTTTACTTAGAAGTCTGAAACTTAATAGATATTTTCTAATAAGTTAACTGAACCTATGAGTTTTGAGAGACAGAAGAGTGTTTCAGACGTGTTTAAGGTAGAAAAAGAAGAGAGAACAACGACTGCATGCAAGGATAGAGAAAGGAGAAAATAGGTTAGGCTGCGCTGACCACAAAGGTTTGAGAGACGAAGTACTAAGTCTGAGATCAGGTGATTTTGTTACAATTTCGACCAGGTATTTTTATTTAAATGATTATGTTCTTTCATGATTTGAAATTAGACTTATCAAGGGTTATTTTGGAGTTGATTTCACAGACAAATATTGAGAATCGAATTTATGGTGATTTTTCAAAGTTGACATAGAGGAAATAGGTTTTCTGCTGACAGAAGTTAGGAACGTGTTACAGTCATTGTTTGAAGAGCCAAATGCTTTGTTTTAGTCGTCATATTTTTCTGAAACGTTTCTCTTTGTGTTTTCTTTCTGGGGTAAAAGTTTAATGAATTTATCATTAGTAGTTATTTTTATAAAATTCGTTAACCATCTGAACCTAGTTGTTTAGGTGGAGAGGCTTATTTTGGGTTTTGTATTGTAGACAGCTTTTGAGGTTTCTGGGAAATGAAGAGTTCTAATTGAACTAGGAAATCTGTTGGTAATAGGATTCCTGATGAAACTAGGATATCTGGGAAGGCTAGGAGATGACATAGATTCAATATGACTCAAGAATGTTCTAGAATATCAATGTTGGCATCACAATTGAAGTAATGGGCTTTGAAACGTCAAGTGAAGAAGCCTGGCCCAAGAATTGAAGCATGTGTTGTCCATGTGGTGTTTTAGAAGGATCATGACGTCATGGAGGAATATTTATCCCATAAGAATTCCTTTTTGCCTTGAGAAATAAATAGAAGAATCTAGAAGACATCTTGACGCCAAATATGGAGAGTTACGAAGAAAATCTACTTCGTGTGAGAATATTTATCAATTAAGGTTTCCTGATTACATACGAGTTGCATGAAGATGGAATTGAGGGAAGATACATAGAGGAATTTTGGCATAGATATTCTTGCAAGATTCATGATTGATTTCTACTACTTACGAAATATTTCTATTGGTCAAATGATGCAGAAGAAGTAGAAAGTAATCAAGACACAAGCCCATGTCATGCACTATATAAGGGAGGCCCTAGACGTTGAAAATTCATCTTGCAATCCTGAATCAACATTGTAAAAAGTCCCCTTCTCTCTCTCAAGTTTCGGCCACCATCCATTCTCCAAGTCAAGAAGCCATGAAGCATCCCTCCATCTCCATTCAAGCATACTTGCCATAGCCCTCATTCATCCTCCACCACTTTAAAGCTTCTTCTTGTGTTGTTGAAGATTCAAAAGTGTAACCATGTTTCCAGTTTTCTTCTCTTGTACAACAATTTTGATTTTTGTTTTGTTTCAATGGATGTTTTGAATTATTGTTAGAATGAAGTTTGAATATTTATGTTTAATTTTTGAATACTATGGAACATGTTTCGGGGTTTTAGGTTTCTGAAATTATAAATTGTGATTTCAAGGTGTTATAGTTTGTTTGTCGATTTCGCTCTTTAATCCCATCGTTTATGTGTTTATTGATCTTTGGATGCATACTTTGATTAATGAACATGTAATTGAATCTAGATTAAGTTTTGCTAGCATTCGAGGTCGTAAGCATTTAAGTGGAAAACCTATAGTTCCTTAGGTAAATCAACAATGAGCTTTGCATGATAAGATTAGCGTTCTAACTTGTTATCTTTGCTTAAATCAATCAAACTTCCATACGTCTTTAATGCGTTGATTGTGTTCTTGTTAGTAATTAGCTACCACAAGTAATTTCATGCTTAATAGGGTTAACTATGGGGATCAGGATCCTCTCCTAAGCACCTTACCCTCGTAACTTACTTAAGCTTTTAATTAGATTTTGACAGGTGGCTATAATGAATAGAATGGCTTACAATTTTTAGCTTTTCTTTTTCGTATTCTTTTCTTCCTCCACGTCTTGTCTCTATGAGACTCTCTCTCCCCCTTCTACTTCTTCTTCTTCTTCTTCTTCTTCTTCTTCACCCAGCACTAATACAAACACTGAAGCTAACTAATTTTCACAGCCTCCAACCCAACCTCCCCCAATAAGAGTGCAAAAACGCAAATCTCATCTTGCAATCCCAGATTTCCATTAAAGACCATTTTTGTACAGTTAACATGAAAAAGGGTTGGAGATAGAGAGAAGAAAATTCATAAGGGCTCAGAAGAGACCATGATCAATGTGAGAGCGAATTGTAAGAACTGCAACGAAGTCATAAGAAGAGAAAGAAATAGAGAAATTGGTGTAATCTATACAAGTTTGAATTTTTGGGCACGAAGCTTCTGAGAATCAATCGCATTTTTCCATAGAAACTATGCCGAATCACCCATTAGCGGAAAACTGTACCCTCGAAGAACATAAAGAAATTCAACAAAAGAGAATATTAGAGAGAGACACCATGACCATATCTTCAAACTCAAAGGTACAGAACAAGCTCAGAAGCTGCAACAGCAACAAAGGTAGAAGAAAGCGATGCTCAGCTCCAACACTATGGCCTCAAAGACTGAAACAATTTTGAACAAAACGTCGTCGTAGAAAGAGAGCTGGAGATTCACCGGCCTAAACTTGAAGGCAGACCCCAAGTACTTCCACCTAACACTCCACGTTTCCTTCCTCATCGACCTCCTAAACAAGAACCACCTCTTCTTCCCCAACATGTTCAGAGCTCGCCCTTCTCTAACTTCTGCTTTGAGGGTCTGGTTTGATTTGGTTTGATGGGGATGGAACTCGGTGGTTCTGTAGAAGGCAGGGATTGGGGAAGCGGTGGAGGAGGGAGGAGGAAGGAGAGGAGAGAGTAGGACAAAAATCTGGAAGGGGTAATATTGTAAAATTAGAACTTAAAGAAGATTTCAACCATTGGATGCGAAATTGTCCACGTGTCTTCATCTTGTTAGAAGCTTAGGTAGGTTAGGAGAGAAATAAGGTTAGGAGAGGATCCATGTCCTAACTATGGTGCGTTCATCTAGTTAATTTAATTAAGGGAAGTAATAAGAACTTTGTATGCGTTCATCTCTGTTCTTGATTGATTTGTAATTTGTGTTTTGAAACCTTTTCCATGTGTTAATAGTAGTTAATTACATCTCTATTTTCTATGACATCATACTTCTATCTTGATTTAGATTTGTTTGATCATCAGTGTAATTAGATTAGAATACTGCAGACTCTTAAATCTCCTTTTATCTCGTAAATAATATTTATATATACTAATATACTTAATTCTTTCATTTGTCTAACGTCTTTTGTAGGAGTTTACAACCCCCAATCCCCAGTTTAGAACGATACCCTACTTACTCTTACTACGTTGATGGAGTTTTAAACTGTGCACTCATTTGGGTGTAGTCAATATGCATGCAATTCTTTCTTTAAATTTACAATCTATCTATTGTGAAGCAAATGGTGTGACCCATAGATTGGCTCACCTTGCTAGTGTTGCTTATTGAGATGGTTATTGGTTTGATGAGGCTCCTGTGCTTATCCAGGATGCATTCTTTGAGGATTCTTGTACTAAAACTCGAGGTTTAGGTAATATGTCCCCCTCGCTGTACAATCATTCTCCTATTATTGATACTATTATTGGACGGGGCTGATAGAAGCATTTTATGCGGTGTGTATATGGTTAATCCCTATATTAATCTTTGTTAATTTATTCTATTTTCCCTTTATTTACTTTTATGTTTATTAGGTTTTTCAGAGCAAATATACAAAAAAGAGATAATATGGAGGAAAGATGTGCAAATAAAGAAAAGCTTGAAGTCTTGCCCCTATCAAGTGACCTTGATGAATTGAAGACCCAATCCATGGAGATGACGCAACAAATTAAGGAAATATTCAGAAAATATTGATGATGATATGGCAAATTCTCATTGGACAAAGTGTAGAGAATTCTAAATCAAACAGAGAATCAAAATGTTGCATTTCTCTACAATTCAAGGAGTCTCAAACAAAAAAGGAATGAAAAAGGACTCAAGGAGCAATATAAAAGGGCTATGCAAATTTGAAAAAGCTCTCTTCTCATCTCTCTTCTGTTTTCTCCTCTCTTCTCTTCTCTCTTCTCTCTTCTCTCCTCTCTTCTCTTCTCTTCTCCTGCAACCTCTTTAGCTTGTTTTTGTTTTTCTTTCTATGAGAAACTAACTCTTTAGTTAGGGGTTGTTGAAGCCCCAAATCATGATTGTAAACTTGTTATGACTTTCAATTAGTTTTGTTTATCTATTGGATGAGAACTTAATTTCTATCTTCACATTGATGATTCCTTTGCATGTTTTCTTTGGTGCGCAACTTAGATTGCATGTTTAGGATTCTATTGCTAAGAATGAGCATTGCCTGTGCCTTGCTTCGAGGGTTCCATTGAGAGTTCTAGAGTAGTAAATTGTCTATAAGTCAAGTGATTAGGTTCCTAGGTTAATTGAGACGAGTCGTACTCAAGATGCCTTGTGATGTCTCCTTTTTCTATTGCGTAATAATTTCTTTGTGTTAAATCTAGAGTTGCGTCAACCTAGGTTGCATTTTAGAAAATAGGTTAGGTGTAGAGCGTCTCTCACCTAGCATACAAGTAAGGAAAAACAATAGGTTAATTCAGGTGTTAGATTAACTTGAGCATCTTCATCCATAAATAAATGAAATTAGGTTGAACATGATTAGTTTACTTGATTGATTGGTGGTGGATGCAATTCCTCTAACTTGTTTTATCTTTGATTTTCAAAACCCTGAATCAAGTGTTGTGTTTCATGTTTATTTAATTATTTCGTCAACCAAAACACCTTAAAAAATTATCAAACTTTGTCAGTAGTTAGTTTATCATGTCTACAGTCTGTCTGTAAATTTTCGTGACATTTACAGTAGTTTAGAGTCATCTGCCAGTCAGATCTTTCTAACTAGACAGTTTAGGTTTATTTTGCTTTGAGTCTTTAGATTAGTGATTAGACCACAATCTCTTGTGGGAACGATCCCTACTTACCTATACTATTTTCAACATTCTTGTAGGGTTAAGTTATAGGCATTTTTGTGCATCTATTTAGGTGGATAGAAATAAAGCATCAGGGGCTCTTGACCATTTACCCATTTTGGACAAAAAAATGCCTACTGACTGCACTAAAAGATTTGTGCTGCTAGTTACCCAATTTTAATGTAAAAAGACAAGTTTACCTTTCAAATAATTAAAAAGTCATTGGAGACTTTTATTACTCAAAATAAATTTTTATTGGGGAGGCAATAAAATGTTTATTGGGTATTATTGAAGGTCAATAAAAAGTTTATTGGAGGACAATAAAACAGGATGCGGGACTCTTGTCACTGGTCCGGAAGTCGCTGGAAGTTTGCAAAGAGGTTGTCAGAGACTTTTGTTACCCCCAATAAAACCTAATAAATTTTTATTGGGGGGCAATAAAAAGTTTCTTGAGTATTACTGGGTGGGGGGGGGGGGGAGGGGGCAATAAAATCAGACTGCAGTCAAAGGTGGTCGAATTCCGCAGTCCGGCGAAATCTTTCTTTTTAAGTGACAAAGGGAGAGAGGACAAAATTGTCCTAAAAATAAACAAAAATAAAAAATAACTTAATTGAGTATGAGGGCAAAAAATATGTAATTTATTGGGTAAATAGACAATCTTATAAGATGTTTAGATAAATAGAGCTAGTGTAACTCAAATATGGATATATGGACATTTTCCCTATCAAACGTGGGGATGAGAGCCTCCTCCAAACCCCATTTCAAAGAAATAAAAAAAATAAAGTTCTTATAAAAAATAAAAATAGCAAAACGCGCTTTGGGCTTTCACTTGCACTAGCTTAAGACATAATTTGAGGCCCATGACAATGGCAATAAACCAGAGAGGTGTTCAAATCAGACCGGCAGCTCCGTGATCGAGATTTTGTGGTGTTAAGACTCTTGAGTCTTGACTGGTCAGTGCCCTTTTCGGTTTCTGTACCCCTTTTGTTGCTTCCTGCTTTATAACTCAGTTTGACTATGTCTGCTGCTTCTGCAACCGCTGTAGCAGCCTACATTTCTAGACCAAACTGTACCAGTCTCAGCCACGTACCCGTTTGGAGAAGCTCTTCTTCTCTAAAACCACAGCCGTCTCTTACTCGCATCTTCTTCAAAGTCCCATGTGGGTTTTCCAAGCGAAGCTCGGTCTTCACTGGATTCAGACCTCTTTCTCCTGTTATGGAATGGCAGGACTGCACGTAATTTCCATCTCTTATTGCTTTGAGAATATAGATTCTTATTTATGTCTGAAATTAATTTGTTCGTCTGGTATTTTATTTGGCTATGAGGGGGTCTTCAGTTTAAGCAACTAGTTACCTGTTCTTTGTTGCTGCATCGAGTTTCAATTTTATTGATTTTGATTGGAGGGTCTGACCTCATTTACTCTGATTTTGTGGCAATCTGACTTTTTTAACGTAGTGTAGTTCTTATTAGTTGATTCTCAGTCGATTAGGAATGCACGATGGTTTTTACTTGCAAGTGTTTATATGTACTTTAGCAGCTTAATTGAATAAAGACCCAGCTGTGTTTTTATTATGCTGGTGCTTCTTATGATGATTTAGCTTTTACTCAGAATGTAGTATATAGTACAAGGGGACCGTAAATAATGTGAAACGAGTTCTTGAGTGAGGTCTATCGGACTAGCATGTATGTGCTCTACTAATTTCTAGACAATGTGATCAAATGCAGGGTAAAGACGAAAATTGATGTGCCTATTTCAGTCGCATATGATTGTTACTCTGATCGTGAGGCCATTCCCCAGTGGATGCCCTTTATTTCTACTGTAAAGGTACTAACAAAGTCTCCCAACACTCGCTAGGTGAACTTCAATTATATTTGAAGTAAACTGGTGTTGGATCCATATAATTGTTTATTTGAAAAACATAGGTATTGGAAGACAAGCCTGACCTATCACGATGGTCACTTAAGTATAGGGCTTTTGGGCGTGATATTGAATTCTCATGGCTTGCTCGAAATATGCAGGTAAGAATCATATACCATGCTTTTAACTCAAACTCTTTGTTTGCCATCATGATATGTCCATGTCTCATCAAAACTAAGCTTTTTTTTTTTTTTCCTTGGTTGAAAAAACTAAGCAGTTATATGATGTATCCTAACAATGCTCTCTTTCAAACTGTCGTTCAACTACTTTCATGCAGCCCACCCGAAATCAGAAAATCCACTGGAGATCTCTGGAAGGTCTTCCTAACAGGTGAGAAGATGAGAAACATTAGCTGAAACTGTGTACTACTAGCTGTAGGAAAAGTGTGTGCAATTTAAGGCTTTATATGTATTTAAAAGAATGCATATATATTGGATGTAATTTGCTTTATTTGCCGTTGTTACTTTATAATCCTAAAGCTTATGATAGAATATCAATTATCATATTTAGGTATTTGGTTAAAAACTATTGAAGAAAATATGTGAAGTTAATTACTGGAAACAAATGCATATGTGAGTAAGTTTGTTCTGGTTCAAAGTGCACTAGGAGCTTAAATGTCTGTACCATGTCTAACAAGCTCAATGACGACATCTTACTATGTTAGGTTAATATTATATGTAATTCAGTCTTCAAAGTGTTCAGAACACCCGTCATGAAGTATGTCACAAGATGATGTTATCCTCCTATTATCTAGGCTATAACAAGGGAATTTATAACACTAAGCGGGAATGTTAAATGTTGGGTATAACATATGCAATAGACTTAAGTTTCTGTGATTTGTTGATATCAGAAATTTGATATACTGATTTACTTGCATGGCAGAGGCGCTGTTCGTTTTTATCCAAAAGGTCCTTCGTCATGCATAGTAGAAGTGAGGCTGCTTTGTTCTCTATTGAATTTGAATTTCTCACAATTATGTTTATGCTGTTATGGATCTTCTTTATACACTTATTCCAATCAATGACAGATGGGCAGTGTTTAGGGCATATGAAGGCCATTCATGAACATGATTTTCAGTTTGATTACTTAAAATACATTTCTCTGCCCTTGGCCATCAATTGAACAGCCCAGTTTCTTTTCTTGTAAAGTAAAATCAGTGGTGTCATTGACTTGGTTTTCCTGTTCTGGTCATTTCTGAGGAAGAAGAAATAGGAAAAGCACACTTGTATTTCTCAGTCTTTGTTGGGTAGCTCACATTGCTTTTTTTTTTTTCTTTCTTTCCTTTCTGTTTCAGTTAACAGTCTCTTACGAAGTTCCTGCAATTTTGGCTCCAGTGGCGTCAGTAAGTATTCTAGCTACAGATAATATTTCATTCTCCATGCAATGCAAGTTATATGAAAGAGGATGCTAGCAACCTTCTCTCTAACTCATAATAACAAAAAAAAAACCTCTTAACCTTCAGGGAGAGAGTCATCAGAATCAGACTATTGCTGAAACTGTGGATTTGTTTGATACGAAATGATCTCATAATCAATTGATATTTTACTAGGATTATTTTTAGATGATGAAATGAACAGTTCTGATAATATTACGGTAGTACAGTAGGAAATGAAAAGAAAAATGGAGAATTTCTAAACTCCAAAAGAAATGAACGCTTGCTATGTGGTTTGATTGACGATGGCAATAAATGTGATTTGATTGCATTAATTAACAAAAAATAGCAAATGTTGTTTATTTGAAGCAGTCCCTCATTTTGGTTCTTATGGCATGATCCAGGCACTGCAACCTTTTACTGAAAGTTTACTTGGACGTGGCTTGGAAAGGTTTGCAACATTTGCAAAAAGCTACAAATCGGACTCAGCTGTTTAATATTGTTAATGGTAGCTAAACTTATAAATGGGTGACCATTCTTATGTTCAGCGAATTGCCATTTATTCATTTTAACTTGGCAAATATTTCCAATGGAATCTAGTTCTGCGGTTCTACCATTTAGTTTTGTTACTGAGCAGGAACGCCACTGATTTTTCACCGAAGCAAAGAAGTGGTTTCATTTTAGTAGCCATCTCTTAGGAAGCTACCTTTTTCGGTGTTTGTTATTACATCGAAAGAAAATAATCAAGAATACATCTTTTCTTTTTCATACTCTTGAATTTATTTTGCTTAGATTGTTGATATTGGATTGCCGCTCTCTCTAAAACTCGCATAACAGGAGATATTGCACCATAATTTGTACTTTCAGATTGTACAATGCATTTATGCCTCATCAGTAGCTATTGTAACAACTTGGTATTATGCATCATGCTGAAAGAACAGGACTACTATTTGTATGATGGATATGATCTCTCTATGGAAGGAAAGAACTAATGATGGATGAGTGGTAAGGTTGCCCCCAAAACAGTTTAGAGTTGCATCCCATAAAAGCAACCAACTCCTGATGCCTACTAAGAAAACTAGAAAGGTCAGTAGGAAGCTCATAATGCTGAATATGTGTTACTGGTTTGAAGTCCTGAAAAGTAGGCCTACTTGTAATAAAGAGACAAGCTAAAAAAATGAAGATACTCAGATAATAATAATTACATGGATACAAATGAGTAGATCTACAACAGATGGACAGTCTCTCTGGACTTCCAACGAAAAGAATGCCTCAACATACAGCTTTTACAACACAACCACCATCCGCCTCCCCTTTCTTATGTATGTACATCAATCCTGAGCCAAGCTCACTGCGAGGCGGAGACGAGAAAGTGAAACACTGACAAAACTGCTAGCTGCCATCTCATAACTGAAGCAGCCAAAACAATGTATGAACAGTCTCTTGCCGAGAAGACGTTTACTGGATAAGTTGTATGTGCAATCAACCACTTGTATCCAACAAGCTCCTCAGGCTACAGAGAGCCTCAGCAGAGAGGCTGCAACACCTAAATCTCCGTTCCCGAGGCGGTGATAATGGTTCCCGCTGATCAAGAGAAGAGAAGCATACAACAATTACAGTAAGATTATCAAACGTGTTGAGGCGAAGGGCCTCCATGACAAGATCCTTGGCACACTGCTCTGGGTCATCATGCCGCCGCAGGCCACGGCGAACAAGGCTAACCGCATGCTGACTTGACATCACATCCCAGATCCCATCACACCCTATAATGAGAAACTCATCTTCCTCTGTTAAATCCATCCGACGGAACTCTGGTTCGGCGATAAGGGGTGAAGCAGAACCACAAGGAAACTTCATGTCCCAGTCACCTAAGGCTCGGGAAACTGATAAGACACCATTCAGATACCCATCATCAACATATCCCCCCAATTCTTCAACCCTCTTCCGTTCCGAGGGATATATTGGCCTATGGTCTTGGGACATATCAATTGCCTCTCCCTTCCTGCAGAGAACAGCTCGACAATCACCAGTATTGGCTACCATCAAAAGCCTGAAAAGAAGAAAACAAGTTCAATCATAAGCAGAAGAGAATTAAAAGTGAAGAGTGGACATATATACAAGAACAAATCCCACACAGCCCAAGTTGAATCACTATGAAATATCAACCGAATCATGCATAAGAAACTAATTAAAAAACACTGACGGTAGAATGACAGCAGATGATTGCAATAATCAATATTGATTATTCAAAATACAGACTAGGTCATCGAAAGAGTGTTGTTATTCTTTTGGTGCAATAAGAAGGGAAGAGAATTCTAAGCATATATATACCTTCCAAAGATCATGGCAGTTAATGCTGTCGTCCCAGAAGAACTGCTTACACTGCAGTCATCTGCCAAAGCAAGGTCTACCTGATGAAATGCTTTACGGAGAGTATTCTCGAGCTCCTCTGAGAAAATTTTATTAACTTCACTAGCTCGGGGAAAATTGACATCATCAAACAAGAGTCTCATCACATTTTTTCGAACATAAGCTGCTGCTTCAGGTCCTCCATGTCCGTCAAATACCTATATGACATTTCCAATCTCTGTAAGCTTGAAAACTAGACAACCAAATTTAAATCTATTATATTCGCAAACCCATAGAGAAATCATTACCCCATAAAAAGCACTTGGGGTGGGAAAACTAAAGAGCGATCCCAGGTGTGAAGATAGATCATCTATCAGTATATGTTCATCTTCCATGTATCTACGCGGTCCAATGTCAGCGAAGCTACCAGAACGGAGCCTGGGAAAGAATTCCAGGTCGGCTGGTTCAGGAGCCAAGTCTGAAACTTTATCCGCTGGTTTAACATCCTAAAAAGAAGTAAAAGAAAACAATCAATACATGTTAGACACTTTTAAACTAGTACAATTCTTCCCTGAAGTATTATTTCTAATAAGCAGCAGTTCAGACTTTAAAGTTCAATGTGTATGGTTAAGTCTTATGACAATGAGGGAAGTTCTATGTTTCACAATTGGAAGTTCTTTGTTTCACAATTATATTTGGTTCTAATTATAAGATTGAAAGATGAACTAATTAAATGTCCAGATTTCAAGTACTATGTTGAAAGTCACCAACATAGTTCTCTTTCAAATTTTGGGACCTAATTAAAAAAAAAAATTAAAAATATGATCCAACAGAGAATCTGAAAGGAGTTCAAACTAAAAACTATCAGGGCTGACATCATAATTCATAGAGACTTAAAATCAACATCAATCTCATTTCACCAAACCCTTTTGAGGGATCAGGTAGAAAAGGTACCTGACAAAGAACGAAAATAACCTTACCTGGTAAGAACTATCTTTGCAGGGTAAGAGTGATTGCCATAAATATTTCTATTTTTGTAATTAAAGTGACCAAGATTCCAATTTTCTTATATCTAGTTACAAATCTCAAACAAATCAAGCTACTGAGTAAGCACCAGGCCCTATTTTTAAACAATCAGAAACAACATCAATTCCAGAAGCAAAAACTGAAACAAAGCCATCATCCCCTATCCACAACAACAACAAAAGATTCAAACCCAGATGGTAACTAACACCTAGAAGACCAAATAATCCAAAAAGAAGAGAACTTCAAGATCAGACAACTCACAGGTTGGGAGGTCGATATCAAAGCAGCAGCAGGGGAGACAAATTCCAGAGGGCGACTTCGGTCAAAACTCTTTGGCGAAATCGATGCAACTACATCTTCAACCTCACCAACGCTCATCCCTTTAGCAAACACTTCAACGTTCTGCGGACACATGATCTTAGCTTCGGCCACCATTTTCACTCACAAGCATACCACAAAACACAAATCCCACAACAAAATTCTTAGAGACTTTTCCCGACGACGACAGCGAAGATAAACAGATTATTCGTATATTCCCGCGGTTTCTAGAGAATTTCCTGTTGGGTTTTTCTCTCGATCAAATCAGCTGAAATTTTTTGAACGAGATTGGCTTGAGCTGGTATTTATATGAAACAAGGAGACCGGTTACCGGTGGCTGTTATAGGCCCAAGTAACACGTGTCGGCTCTCTGGAGCTTTCTGTTGAGTGCACACGATCCATGGGGTGATTTGGCACTCTGGCTTTGCGGACGCGTGACCCTTTGGACCATTCGGAGGGCGCTCGAGGCTTCCTGGAAATTACGCAAACGCCCTTCTTCCTCCTCTTCCACCTTCGGGGAAGGTGTGTGAATTGTCCAACTTGCCGAGTTGACTTTTGACTTTTCGTAGGGCGGGAATGGGGATTGATCTGGGATTTGTGGACAAAAGCAAGGGCAGTCTGGGAAATGTGTGGCTACGTTTTCTGAAGCTGGGGTAACGTCGGCGTTCACACTGGGGGATGCTTTGCTGACGGTAACAATGAGGGATGATTTACTAGGAAAGGACGTAAATACCCCTCCGTAGAGTAAGACGCGAACTTTCTCGAAATCAAAGCATGTAAAACGCGCACGCGATGAAGTGTTGGTGTGGGTGAAGGTTGCGCGCCAAGTCAAAGGGAATTGGACGCGTCCAACGGTCTGCAGTCAACTCTACTTAACTCGTTCAAAATCCCAACATTTATTTATTTTTTTTTTGGGTAAGAAATTCAATTATTCATTTCCAAATTGGAACTCAAGAATGTTAATTTGGAATTCGACTCTTCTAAAGTGCTGTAAAATTTTAATGTCTGAAATAATTTAAGGGTCCTTTCAAAAAAATAATTTAAGGGTCTGAATATTTGTTAATATGAAATTAATAATAATGATTTTATCAAACAACTTCAACACAAACCCTATAAATAGTCTAACAGCAAGTTAACTTAAGTTCTGAAAAAAAATCTTAAATTCAATTTTAATGTAGGTGAGTGGAAGGGGTGTGGATCCTTGGATTATTTAAGCATTAAGATTTTGCTTTACAAGTTTTGAACTCATCAATCTACTAGAAATATTTTATTTTTTGGTAAGTCAATCTACTAGAAATATTGAGCACTAAAGAGTCGCTTTAGAGGAGTCATCATTGATCATTTGCATCTTGTCTTTCGCTTTAGTACTATTATTATCTTTAGTAGCTGAACTTTGGAAGCAAATCGTGGACCTATGACCGCGTACCATTTGAGATTTTGAGCAAGTGTTAATGCACAAGAAACAAGGGATAAGACATGGTTTTTAGTAGTAAAGACGAGTTTCTCTCAAAGACGCAATTAGGCAAGTGATGGATGCAAGTAGAATATATTATAGAACGATCTCGTTCACCTTCCCTAGTCCATAATTCCCAAATTAGTCTTTTAATGTAAATTGATGTGTTTATTAATTGCAGCTTGCAAGTAGTAAATTCCTTTACGTACGTACGTTGACCCAAAAAGACCTTGCATTATTGCTTCATAGTTCACACCTTTATAAGTAATCATTAGCATCACGGGAAGGACTCCTATAAATATTCATTAGGAATCTGCTACACTTGGTTGGATTCTACCGCATGCTATAAAGTTATAATTTACGTTCTAAATTCTTATCCAGGTGATCTGGTCTGAAATATTGGTCTGCTATAGTTAGGTATACGTCCAATTATTTGCTCCCTTAATTAGTTTGTGTGTAGAAGATTAGGTAGCGTTTTGAGCCTGGCTAGCTAACTCGATCGAAGTACATCCAAATCTCCACCCAAGTTCTTTCCTAAAATATGAGATTAGGTCCAGTGCTGCAGAGTGCAGACACATACCAAGCATCTGTTTTAAATTTACGGTACAGTGGGTTTGGTGGTCCGACTGCTCAATTAGTCACAAAC
>BDJD01003764.1:0-23610 GCA_002564525.1 Rosa multiflora | reverse complement strand
AACGTAGAGCAGACTGGCCTAAATGGAAAAATGCGATCCAAGTTGAATTGGATTCACTAACAAAGAGACAGGTATTTGGGCCTATAACGCTGACACCCCCAAGTATAAAGCCTATTGACCATAAATGGGTCTTTGTTAGAAAGAATAATGAGAAAAATGAGGTTGTTAGATACAAAGCCAGCCTTGTGGCGCAAGGTTTCTCACAACACCCTGAAATCGACTACGAGGAGACATATTCTCCCGTAATGGACGTTATAACGTTCCGCTACCTTGTCAATTTGGTAGTTTCTGAAAAACTTGACATGCAGCTTATGGATGTGGTTACAACATATCTCTATAGGGATCTAGATTCAGAGATATATATGAAGGTTCCAGATGGACTTCAATTACCCAAGTCAAGTGGCTCTAAACCACGGATCGCGTTTTCAATAAGATTGAGACACTCACTATATGGATTGAAATAATCCGGACGGATGTGGTATAACCGTCTAAGTGACTACTTGATTGGGAAGGGATATGTCAACAATGAAATATGCCCATGCGTTTTTATAAAGAGGACAAGTTCCGTATTTGCAATTGTAGCAATTTATGTCGATGACATGAACCTAATTGGAACTCTAGATGAGTTAAAGGAAACTGCTAAGTACTTGAAATCCAAATTTGAGATGAAAAATCTTAGGAAAACATGGTTTTACCTCAGACTAGAACTCGAGCACCGTAGTGATGGGATTATGATCCATCGGTCAACATATACTCAAAAATTATTAAGGCGCTTTAATGAAGATAAAGCAAAACCTGTGAGTACTCCCATGATCGGTAGTAGTCTTGAGCCTGAAAAAGATCTGTTTCATCCAAGGGATGAGGACGAAGACTTATTAGAGGCTAAAGTGCCCTATCTAAGTGCAATAGGCGCATTATTGTACTTAGCTCAATGCACAAGACCAGAAATCTCATTCGCAGTGAACTTGTTAGCTCGACACAGTTCTGTGCCAACACGCCGCCATTGGATTGGCATAAAGACAATCTTTCGATACTTGAGAGGTATGATTGATATGGACTTGTTATATCCCTATATAGAGAAAAGAAATAACGAAAGTGTGGGATCAAACTCCACAAGGCAAAACGCCACCTTCCGTGCTCCTCCCCTCTTCCATCAAAATGACAACGATGTCTTGATGGGTTTTGCTGATGCAGGGTATCTCTCTGACCCTCACAAAGGTCGCTCCCAAACAGGTTATGTCTTTACCATGGGAACCACTGCGATATCTTGGAGGTCTACAAAGTAGACCCTTGTTGCTACTTCCTCAAATCATGTAGAGATTATCGCTCTACATGAAGCCGTGCGAGAATGCATATGGCTAGGGTCTGTAGTTAGACACATTCGAGGAACTTGTGGTTTGAAGTCTAACATAGATGAACCTACATGCATTTATGAAGATAATGCAGCTTGTATTGAGAAAATGAAATTAGGTTCCATCAAGGGCGACAACACCAAGCATATATTGCCTAAGTTCTTTTACAATCAGCAGCAACAAACATTTCTAACTATTAAAGTGAATCAAATCCGTTCAGAGGATAATGTAGCGGACTTGTTTACCAAGTCGTTACCTAAATCCACCTTCGAGAAACATGTGAAGAGCATCGGATTAAGAAAGTTATCTGAACTCCCTTAATTGTAGAAATCAGGGGGAGACCTTGACATCAAGGGGAGGTATGATGTCTACATGTTCGATCTCGAAGAGTGAAGGACGTGTTGTGCTATTTTTGCCCTTCGACCAGGGTTATTTTTGTCCCACAGGGTTTTTGTTACCTGGCAAGGTTTTTATTGAGACAACGATTAAAGCATCATCACCGAGTTTGAGTGGCACAAGGGGGAGTGTTGAAGGATGTCGACTACTCCACATTCACTCGCGTTGTGCTCTTTTTCTCCTTTAACCAAGGTTGTTTTTTCCCACAGGGTTTTTATTACTTGGCAAGATTTTTGACGAGGCAGCTTAGAAGCGCATAGCAGAGGCAACACTATTGACATGGAATATCCAAGGGGGAGTGTTGTGAATGATAATGACTATTCATCCAATAGATATTGCTTAATGTATGCGATTGACAGACTCGTAATGTATGTGATTGACAGACTCGTAATGTATGCGATTGACATACTTGTAATGTGCGATTGATTAGTATAGCTATTATGTATTGTCTTTTGTATACATGATGTAACCCTATATAAACCTCATGGTGAGATGAATACAATACATTTTTCCAATTCTCTCAACAGAATTGTAATTATTATCAATATACCAATTATCATTTTTTACAGCCTAGCCCCTTGTTGGAATCCAGGTGGTCCATTGTAGACGCCTTGATTAGGTCGAACCACATTGTCATTACCGGCCCAAAGGAAGTTTGGGTGATCCTTCCATCCCGTATTGTAAGTGTTCGAGTAAGGGTCATGTTTGGGCCTTTATGGCCCCATGTAATTCACTTATTCCTCAGACATAACAGACATTGGCCATCTATCAGTAGTATGATCAGAATAGGAACAAATAGAGCATACCTAAGGTGTTGCCTTAATGCCATTGCCTAAGGCATTCATTAACATGTCAAGCTTTCTTTCCACAGCCACCATTTGATTCCTTGAATCAACTTCGTACACTCCACGTCCTCTTGTACGTTTATCCCTTGTGTAGAATTGTCTATTGTTGTCGGCCAAATCATTAATCAGGTTATATGCTTCTTGACCGGTTTTATTCATGAAAGTACCAACACACGCAGAATCAACGCTACCCTTATTGGCTATGTCCAATCCATCATAGAAAAATTAGACAAGACCATTCAGACTGAAGTTGTGATGGGGACACTTCCTCTGTAACTCCTGAAATTCCTCCCATGCCTCATATAGTGTATCTCCATCCTTTTGAGTGAAGTTTGAATCACCCTCCTTAGTCGTTTTGTCAGTTGAGCAGGGAAATATTGTTTCAAAAACTTCTTAACCATTTCATCCCAAGTTGTGATGATACCTGTAGGTAACGAGTACAACCAATGTTTTGCATCATCTTTTAAAGAAAAGGGAAATATAAGTAACCTAAGTTCTTCTGGTTGGATGTTCTGAATAGTTTGCAGCTTGCAGATATCTAAGAATTCCCTAATGTGAACATTAGGATCCTTAGATAGTGTGCCCGAGTACTTAGGCAACAAGTTAAGGAGCTGCACAGGAATGGAGACGGCCTGATTGCCCGGTGGTGTGTAAGCTATGTATGAGGGGGATTCCGAAGCTGTAGGAACAAAAGCATCTTTCAATGGCTTTAGTTCACCCATGTCAAGTATTGGGGGTTCCTCTTCATCCTCATGCATTGAATGTGTAGGTGAGTTTGGTGGTGTTTTCTCGTCCTCCTCCCCTTGTGAGGAAGTAGAACCCACCGTTGTGTCGTCAATTGGCAAGCTAGTTTCCTTCATTTGCTTCCAATTCGACTTGCAAGTGCATTCTATCTCTGAATCCAAGGGAGTAAGATTTCCTTGAGCAGTTCTACAAGTAAGCATACACCTGAAAACACAAACAAAGAAACACTAAGTAAGAAACTAATTAAAACAAAAATAAAATTAAACAAACTAGTAGAAGCAATTAGAATAAAAGTAATCCCCGGCAACGGCGCCAAAAATTGATAGCTAAATTTAAAGCTATTAATTTTCCTCATTCTCCTGCAAATATATCAATTGTAGTGTAGGGAAATAAGGGTGTCTCACAGAGGATTAAGTTAAACTAAATGCTTGAACAACAGTCACAAAAACGTGACTGCAGCTCCTACGGAACAGAAGTCGAAAAGCAAACTAAAAACCTAATCAAAACAACCCAGAAAAATATGAAAATTTACAAAGATGTACTGGACACAAAAGGCATGCAGTAAGAAAAATTTGGGAATTTTTAGAGTTTGTTTACTATAAAAATAAAATACAGAAAAACAGAGAACAGAAAGAAAATAAAACTGAAACAGATTTGAGATTGGTTGATATCAAGATGATGAAACTAGCTAGGAAGGAAGTATCCATCCCCAACAATCACACACAACACACTTTGTCCAATTTACTACCAATTAACTTAGTTGAAGACGCTCAGGTTGGCTCGGTACGCTTGAACACAACCTATTACTCTTTCTTACTTTGTAAACTAGGTAGGAAGTGCTCTACACCTAGACTATTCCCAAACAATGCAACCTAAAGGTATGTTTATTAGATTAAATATGCAGAGATCATTAAGTTTGAAAAGAGTTTGAGCAATCACTAGGCATCCCAAATAACTTAGCGCCTCGCTAAACTTAGGGTTAATTTTGTCTACTTGCTAGTGAAAACTACCAATTACTTCTCTAGATAATTTGAGGAATCCAACTATTGATCCAGGCATCAAACAATCAAAGCATTAGAATCTTAGCATGCATACTACTAAGTAGGCCTCCAAAGCATACAAATATAGAATTCATCAATGAGAAATCTGTAAACAAAACCTCAACTTTATTGATTGGAAAACAAATTGAATATCAAAGTATGTTATGGATCATGTCTAGGGGCTTCAACTGCCCCCTAACTACTGAACATTTAGTTGCACATAATGGGACTCAAGAACACAAAGGAGTTCATGGAAAAAGAAGACAACAAAAATCAGAAAATTAGAAAATACGGATCAGCGATCGATCTCTGGAAAGCAACGATCGATCGTTTCTAGTGTAGTTTTGTAGTCTTGCTTCTTTTTGAGCTCTGGTCCATCTCTGCTTCTTCTTATGTGAGATGGTAGGTTTCTTGAACGTCCAAGGAGAGATTTTATTCAGTTTGTAACACTTTTCTTCTTTCATTTTGGGACTCTAACTCCTTGGCTTCAACGAAAAGCTCCTTGATTAATGTTTTGATTGATTTAGGATTCATTGACATCATTCTATCCAATAGGAGCAGCCAAGAGAATTAATTGTTGAATATTTTTTTCTTCCTGTTGCCTTAATCTTCCCTAATTCATCAAGAGTCCACAATTCTCCATCATTTGCACGTATCTCCTTCGGTCCTTCCTTGCTTTGGAAAACCTAATAAACATAAAAACAACTAAATTAACTAGAAAATAAGATAAACTAACAGAGTAAATATGAGAATTAACAACATTATTATTGCATAATTATGCTCCTATCAGCATCCAATGAGAGTAGCGGCAGTAGCCATAACTGATCTATCCCTGGGTAAAGGATCGGTTTACCCATCTAAAACGGCATACGATAAAGGCATATCAAGTCTGTTGATGGCAGCTGCTTTGCCAAAAAGTAGGTGAAACCCTTTTTGGGAAAACCAGTCCACAACTATGGGAAGAAAGAATGGTTCATAATCAACTATTAAAGGTTTTTCAGAAACCTGGATACAGAACAGATAGAAATTTGGCCTTCAAACATAAGGTTATTTTAGATAATATTTTAAGTGCTCTCTATGAAAGCAATGAAAATTATATGCTTCAATACCATGATGCTTTAATAGAAGAATAGTATGGATCACATATAGAAAAGAAAACTGCTTCAGCTGACAATCCCAAGATATTATATCTTGAAAACCCAGAAAGTGCTAAAGTCCTTGCTCTAGTATTAAAAGAATCTAAGTGGTTTCATTTCCATAATCTTATTGGAGGATTTGGATATAGAAATGGTCTCCCTTCAACTTTATTTGTGGTCCCTAGTTTATATTATGGGAGATATTTAGTTGATGTTCCAGCTGAACATCCTAGGAAACAAAAAATGTGGCTTGTAGGAAATGGTTTTATTCATAATCTCTTGACAAAATCCAATGTAGATCTGAAAGGGCTTCCAAATATTATATCTGAAACAGTTAAACGTATTAGATCTGACTTGTGCAACCTGAGATTAAAATGTACACTACTACAATAAGTTAATCAGATGACGGTGATTTTGTTTTGTTTGATGACCAACCTCACTGTGGTCTAAGCGAGTGTTGTATGATTTTTCAATCACACAATATTGATTTCACCATTGTGCAATAATCGTTAGCTCAACAGAATAGCTATTTCTGTTGTGCGAATTTTGCGTAGGCATGCGCGGGGATGTATCGGCATTGACATGGCCATTCAGACAACAAAAGAAGAATTTTAGCTATTGTCTGGGATTCATAACACACAACAGCTATAATTCATTCTTTGTTGTCTGAGATTCATAATATACAACAACTATAATTATTTCTTCATTGTCTGAGATAAGTAACACACAACCAAAGTGAAATTATCTCTCTTTTATGTTGATTCATTCAGACAATAGAGATAATTTTATTTCTGTTGTTTGTTATGAATCTCACACAACAGAATTTTGTTTTCTTTTGTTGTTAGTTGTTAGTTCACACAACAACTATATTTGGTTAGCTGTGGTGTGAATATTTTAATCAAATTACCTAACAACCAGTGATTGTTGTAGGAAAAGCCTTAATTTTAAACTCTTTTACAGTCATACAACACATTGTTTTGTATTGTGTTGTACGATTAAATATTGAACAATAATTACCACATAAACAGTACTCTAATCCATATCATTCTGACCAGCACAAAGTTAGTGCTTGATTTAAAACCGTATCAATGTAGTAAGAGTAAGTAGCTAGGGTATCATTCTCAACCGGAGATTGGGGATTTATTAATTCCTGAAAAATAAAACATTAGACCAAACAAAACTATATATTATAAACAATATTCACATTATTTACGATTTACACTTGGGGAATTTAGGATTTTATTTTCTAAATTAACAACTAAGTAGATATATACATGTGACACATCAAAACACATAATCAAGTAGAATTAAATGAATGGAATGATTTTAAATAGAATTAACTACTATTAACACATTGGAAAAGTTTCAAACATCAAATCAAGAATCAAAATATGTCATATCATAGAATCAATCAAGAACAGAGATGAATGCATACAAACTTCTTTTTACTTCCCTAAATTTAATTAACTAGATGAACGCACCATAGTTAACCCTATTAAGCATGCAATTACTAGTCGTAGCTAATCACTAACAAAAACACTTTTAACACCTAAAGCTTCATGGAAGTTTGATCAATTCAAGCCAAGAACACAAGTTAGAACGCTAATCATGCATGCAAGACTCATTGTTAATTTACCTAAGTAATTATAGGTTCTCCACTTAAATAATTAAAGCCCAAAACGCTAGCACCTTAATATGGATTCAATTACATGTTCACCAACCTAAGTATGCATCAAAAGGTGGTGGAATGGATGAGGATCAGGGCAAGGATGCTTGAATGGAGAGGAGGATGCTTCACGGCCTTGAACTTTGAAACTTGGATGAATTGCCGAAACTTGGAAGAGAAGGGAAAGTGTTTGTGGCTTTTGATTCTAAATTTTGTAGTGTGTATAATAGCTTTACAAACCTCCTTTATATAGTGAACGGCAAGGGTTAGGGTATCAAGGTTGAAATCTACTTGTGACATCATCCGGCCAATAAAAATATTCCTTGAGAATTGGAGAGAAAGTCACCTTTCTTTTGCCGAAATCTTCCTTGAACCTAGACCATATTTCGGTCTCCTTGTATGTAGAATGGAATCAGGAATCCAAATTCAATATTTATTCCTTTATTTTCTTCTCCAAAATTCCATAGAAATCCAAAACTATCCCAAAATGGATTTTGCTGAAATCTTCTAGTATTTTCTTTTAGTTCTCACGGTAAAAACAACTATAAATGGGCCATGAACTCCTCAAGACGTCATGGATGGTTTTAAAGACTCATGTGCAAGTCTCATGCTTCAATTTTCGGGCCAGGCTTCTTCAAATGATCCAATTCGAAACCCATCTTTAAATGTGACGCCATTTTGCTTCTTCTAGAACATTCTTGAACAATCTCGAGTCATCTTCAAGACACAACATCTCCTAGTCTCATCAAGACTTCTAGCAGCATCAGGACTCCTGGTGTGATCAAGTTTCCTAGTCCAACTGGGACTCTGTCATTTTTTCATTTCTGAACATCATTTTTCCAAGCTCTTTCCTAATTGAGTTAGGATTCCTACTTCGACTGGAATTCCTTTTCCTGGTAGAACTGGGAAAACTTCATTTCTCAATTTCTTCTCATTTCTGCGCATAGAACTCCTTGCCTTCCATTTTCAGACTCAAAACTACCTAAAAACACAAAATAAGTTAGAAATGATGTTGTTAAGGAAATAACTAAGCAAAATGTAGAGAGAAATGCACTAAAACTGTAGTCGAAATTAGTCTCAACACATTCAATTACCATTTTTCAAACATCCATACATTCAAGTAACTAGATAATATACCAAACAAGAAGTATTCCTAGCTAGCTACACATGAGTACAATGTTTACAATGAAAAAGTTTAACTTCAAAGTTCATAAAACTCCAACATGAGGCAAGTTTGAACCTTTGCACAATCTCTCGCAATTGGCCTGCAAGATGTAAACTTGTTTAGTAATTTGATGAAATTTGGTCTGTGCAGAAGTAATAACATCATTACATACAATTGACACAAGATATGATATATACAAGTTATAAGTTTAGCTTAGAAATAATTGCTCTTCAATCTCTATAGCTTCAGTTAGTGATAAACAACTAGAAATATATATGTGTATTTGTCATCTGAAATGACAAGATTAATTGGTCATGTGAGTAGAAAAAGAAAGTTGTACATCTTATGAAGGAAGGAACAAATTTATTATCAACAGCCAATATGCATATTAAACATCAGATAAGACGAAACCTGCTTACTTTAGGATCAACAGCTGATGTATTCTGAGATGCCATTTTGTCCTTCATTTTTTAAAAGTGCCTGAAACACAGCATGAAGATGGAGTTACAAAACAATAGACTCAGAGTAACAGTGTTGACGCAATCTAGAGCAAGCTAAAAAGTGTTTCTAGATTCAAAAAGAACAATCAGAGACCAAAATCAATAAAAATTAATAATAAACAAACTGAAATAAAAAGTATATACCATCTCAGATGCCTACAAAAAATATACTTAGCTTCTACATTGACTTAAGAGTAACAAGATATGTATTACACAATGGATTTCTAGTTCGCTCCAGTTGTACTATTGTTGATGTTCATATTATGGAGTTTGTTTATCTACAACTAGTAATAAAAAGAAAGAGGCATAGCCTACAAATTTTAACTACAATTGTTAATTTTCAAAATTAACACAACTTTTTGTTGCTTCCATTAACATAAATTAACTAGACCAAGCAACAAGAAGTTCCTACTTGACAACTCTGTAATAAGTTTGCAAGGCAACCTACAATTAGGCACCTATCCTTAGGAGATCCATGATGATAATTAGAGTAAACTTTACAACTCAAATGCATGCTAACCTACCGTTTTCTGCAAAAGTTTCTTCCGGTTGAAATCAACTTTGTCATTCACTTCGCACCCATAATTTTTGGCATCCTACAAGAACAAAACAAGGACCTTAATCAGACCATTTCTTTTACCAGGAAACAAATATTTTTTCTAATAATAAAACAAATATACAGCAAAATAAAAGCAACAGCTGCTAGATATGCACTACAAAAATTAGTTTGAGCATCAACTAAATTATGTGTATCACTTCTAATTAGCTGAAATGTCAAATTACTTCTAATTGTAAGGAACTCCACCTCATAATCACCAATCAGATTCAAGAGTTTGGGGGGCAAGGGAAAGTACATTCCTTAGATAATCTAACATAAATTATAAGGAAATATTTGGAGGCTCCAAGGGAACAAGGGTGGGGGAACTTTCACGTAGATACTTTGATTCAATAAGCATGGGTAACAAGGATAGCAGTCTATCAAGCATTAAGATGTTTCTTTTATCTTAACAAGTCAAATGTAAGAATTTAAAAACACATCAGTTCTATTGCATTGAATGAAATATTTGAAACCATTTAAATGGTTAGGAACTCATCCCATCACCTATCTACGTTGGCATGCATCTTTCTCCACTGGATTCTAAGAAATTAAGAGGTTCAACCAAAATACTTGCCAAGTACTTGCTCACCTGCATCACAAGATACCATTGTTGGCCACTTAACACATGAAAGTTACATCAAAAACTTGAGAGAGAATAAAAGATAAAAGGTGCAAATAGAAATAGAAATAACATAGAATCATTCACATTTCTCTTATTGTGAAGCACCGACTTATCCAAAAAGGTAGTAAGCATCAATAGGTTTACACCATTATTAGCATTAAAAGAACTCTAATAAAGAATAAGATTGATTAATAGTATTACAGGGCTTTACCTTGACTCCAACGAGGTTGGAGATTCCCCTTAGGAACTCATAATGCGCACCATCCAGTTGACGGGTACGCTCCTCGCACCAAAGCATATTAGCTGCGCAATCATAGAAAAGTTTAGAAGTAGAGTCCTTAAGTCCTTGTTAGCAACACAATAGGAGTATCTAGGGGTTGTTCCAGACTGCCTCCTAAACAGGCCATTCAAATTAGGTCCTGAATTTGACAGAGTCACCTCTAAAAATGGACTACGTACCCAAAACCTGTAGAAACACATCCACACTTCTAACAATTCAACCATGTTCTCCTGGAGCCACCATGCTCCCCAAATCACATGCAACAACTCTGTAATAAACAACTGAAATCCGAAATACACATGTTCGAAATCCACAAATATTCTAATATAATTGTCCTACAGGTTATCAGAGCAATCTAAATGAGGAAAAAGAAATCAAAATACAAGTAGGTTCAATAAGTAAGCTACAATGAGGAATACAACAACAGCAGATGTTATACTCCAAATCCTACTATGCCAAACCAGCTACTCTGGAAACTGGGCATTTCAAACCGAAGGGCCCAAGGGGAAAGCACATAAAAATGTTAGCGTGAGTGGCCAAAAATATGTAATTGTAAAGAAAATGGATTTCATACTTTTCCACATTTATTCCTTTAAAAAACCGATGCATGCAACAATTATAAAACACATTTCTTTAAGCTCGAAAACTCGTGAAAATATACCAGCCCTGCTAGTTAAGAGACATCGGACTAGCCCCGCGAATCAGGTAACAGTAGAGTATGGGGAAGAAGTTATCACCATACCAGTAAAGGAGCCTCCCAAGTTCTTTGCTCAACTCACCCACAAATACATAGTAAGCCGGGAGGAGTATTATTAGGCTAGCTAGCAATAAAATAAAACAACAAGGTATGGTGGAGTAAAATCATACGAAAACCAAAAACCAATAAAACTTTCCCAAAATCTCGCAAATAAAAGAACGAGTACTATTCCCAACCGTACTCAGTAAATCTCATAATAATCAAACAAATCAGTGACGTACCCACACGCAAAAAGAATATTCTCAAATCCATCAACAAATATGCGAGAATTAATTAGATGAATATAATTTCCTCGAAAATCTCATTTTTGAAAACCTTTCAAAAAAATCTCAAAATCGATGAATAAAAATATAATATCTAATTCTAAAAATCACCTTGAAAAATGATTCGTTGAAATCCGAGCATAACAAACTCATATCCAAAATTCAAAATGGAAAACCAATCAATGCCAATATTATAATCTAAAACCAACTAATGTGCTCGATAAATAAAACGATAATTGAATAAATCAATAATTTGGAAAAATATTTGCATGCATCATTTAAAATCAAAGGTCCATTCATAGTATACAACTAACGTGGCACCCAAGCGTACGGATCCTCATCGAGCAATGGACCGGTACCTCCTCCTGTACGAAAGTACAATTCGAAAGTAAGTACGATTCCAAAACGAATCCCCTTGTAAACCAACATCTCCATTTCTTCTCGGATTCATCCCAAATTTCACCACTAATACCAATTCGTCGATTTAAAGCCTCTGGAACATAACCGAGAGAAATCCGACGGTCCGATTCTTGTAAATCGACAATCAAAATATCGAACTTTAGAAAATCACAATCAATACTAAACCTCCTCCAATCTTTACAAAACACACACCAACATGCTCCACAAGTTACAAGCAATGCAACAGCAAATTTATGAGGCCAGAATCGGCCCTCACACCCCCCCAGGTGCCACCAATAGCGGCGGCGTGTGGGCCGGCCAACCCCCGAACTGGGTATCAACACCTATGCCAAAATGTTCCTTACAACATCCCCAACAACTTTCTCAACTACAACATTGAGCAATTTTAAGTCTAAAGGCCATAATTTACCTTGAAAGCAAGAGGGGAAATTTGAAACCCTAGATCTTCAATCCTTCGATTCGTTCTCCACACTTCAAATTAGACAAGAGGCTTTGAGAGATTGATGTATGATCCAAGAGTTCCAAGACCCACTAAGTATTGTCGCCGGAGGTGGCCGAAAACTCCAATTCCGACCAAAACCCGAGAAACGGCGACGCTGCGTTCTTCTTCTCCTTGTTGCACCTTCCAAAGTTCAAGCTGAAGCTACTAAAACACCCTAGAATTGAAGAGGATGACGAGAGCTTTCCAACAGTATCAGTAGCGTCAAAATTCGTCACCGAACGAATTAGATATCACCAGAAGAAGATGACTAGGTTGGGGAGAGAGAGAGAGAGAGAGACTCTCGGGGGTAAGTTTTTGAAAATAGAAACTTACATAGTAACTCCTCCTTTTATAGAAAAATTATCATGAACAGTAACTTTAGTATTTTGACCATAACTTTCGCATACGAACTCTGATTTAAGAGTGGCACGTGTCCACAAACTCGGTTTAACGTCCTCTACAACTTTCATGAAATTTTTTTTTTCTCAAAAACTGATCGACCCAAAGAAAAAGTCAACTTTTTGGTACACTAAAAATGTCGAAACAAAGTAAAAAGTGAAAGTAATTGTCGTTTACCTTTCAAATGATTAGTAAACCGGTAAATTGAGATACGGGACGTAACAGCAACATTAATTTGGATGCCTCTAGTTTAGAAGCCTGCTTTCTTTCAATTTCATTGTGATATCAAGTAGGGATTGCCATTATATTTTTCAAACAAGATGATTACAAATCTATATATACAAACAAGAAAAAAGTTGTGATCTTTTGTGCAATATTATAAACTATCTTGCACCTAATCAATCTTTTCAAAATTGGCATTTTTGAAACTAGACAATTTCCCCCTAATAGATAATGTCAAATATATGATTCTCTTATGACCCTTACCTGCAAGCCGTAGCAAATAAAACATAACACTAGAAGAATGAAAAGTAGATACCTTCCAGTCCTTGAAATCAAATCGGAACATAAAATGTCTATAAACCACCTCACGAGATGCCACTTCAGTGGCCTTGGCAGCATTCTTTGGTGTTGAAGACGAGAAAGAAATATTGAATAAACCAAAGGAGACGATTAAAACACAAATCTAAATGAAAAAGATAATAGTTTACATTCTGTTGTAACATACTTACCAAGAAAATGAGAATGATTTGCATCAACTATGATTTCAGCCCAGTCATCTTTAACAAGGAATGAAAGAGCGAATAAATTGTCGACTGTGTGCAAAGAGAAATTTGTTTAATATTAAACCTATCTCAAACATCGTTGACATATTCCTATCCGTATCAGCTTTTTCTTCTTCTTGTGCATCAATCTGTTGCATATAAAACACAAATGTGTAAATAGCATCAGCAAATTTCTCAACATAGTGATTCCCACTACATTGGCTAACACAGAAATATTATATCTATTAGCAATAATAAACTATCATTTTCAGAGTAAAAAAATACATGCAATATAATCAACATTACCTCTGGGTGGAGCTTCAGCGAACGACTCCTTTGATTTGGAGGTTAGAGAGAGAAAGCTAGAAAGAGGGGGAGATTTGGTTTTCTAGAGTTGGTTAGAGATCTTGGCTTGGCAAAGTGACTTGCCATTCTTCAATTCCCACCTAAACCAACCGCACATTTTTCGTCACATTATTCAAAATCATGTGGGAAGCGGGAAGCAAAACCCTCTAGTGCTAGCTGGCGAGCTTGTTAGTGGCGTAGACCTGCTTCTTGTCACAGGCCTAGTACAGGCCTACGTGTAAATTGATACACAGACTACTTCATGAAAAACAAAGCATGAAGTCTAAATCTAATAAAAGAATCTTCGCCTTCAAAGGAACATATAAGCTATTATCCACCTCTGGCCGAGCACGCAATTGAGGTATGAAAAATAAATAACACTTTTAAGAAGACTCATAGAAGATTTTTAGTTAGGCTAAACTAGATACCTCGACCCGACTAAACAAGAATAATCACCTTCCCCTTGAAACTAGGCCCAAAGGCCCAATTCCAAGAGAAGACTATATGGGCTAGCATAGCACCATCAACACAATGTCTGGAGGGCAACCTCCCCCCAAACAATGACGGCTCAGTAACGGGAAAGCTGGATCGACATCACAGGTCAGAGTGCCAACGGCGGACTGGGATGGAGAAGAACATCGATGCTTTGAACCAGTGGGCAGCGCTAGGCAGTGGGATAAAAGGCTAGAAGGCAAGAAGATGGCCTTGGTGACTAACTGGTGTAGATGGTAAGCTGGAAATAGCAATGGAAGCGATGAAGGTAAGGAAATTGGAAGTTGAGACAGAAGTGATGGACTAGTGCAAGGGAACTTGAAGCAGCGATGGAAGCAATGGAGACTAGAGTAAAGGAAAAGCTTTGCTGGAAGCCGCGACAAGGCGAAGGAGGCTAGAGCAAGGGAACTGCTTTGCTAGGGTTTTCGCCAAAGATACTGATTTAATTATTTAAGAGTGTTTTAGCTTGCTACTTCATTATCACCTAATGAAAAAGAAAATAATTAAAAAGAATAATGACAAAATTGACGCATCGTAATACCAAAGTTGTCAACAAAAAATCTATAAATATAATTAGAATTCACAAGATATGAAAGAGAACCATCGTTTTATTGTGTCTTAGAAAAACTGAATTGGGAGAGAATAAGTTGTGTCTTTCATTGATAATAGGAGCCTCTTTATATAGAGAATTACAACCAGAGAATTATAGTCTTACAAGGAAACTGAATCATACATTGAATAAGATATCTCCGAGAATATCTGTCAGACTAATCCTATTACAACTTGGACAAGTAACTTGAGTTTGGGCCAGACCCACAATCCAAATATTCTTGAGCACTCCCCTTTGTGTCGCCCAAACGCGGTGCTCCTCTCGTTGCCTCATCAAAAACTCCTCTCGTATCCTCATCAAAAACCTTACTTGTCAACAAAAACCCAGTGGGACAAAAATAACCTCGGTCGAAGGAGAAAAAGAGTACAACAAACCCTTCACGTTTCAACACCAAACATATAGACATCTCCCCCTGAAGGCTACGGTCATGGGAGTTTGGATAACTTCCACAAACGATGCTACCAACATGTTTCTTGAAAGTGGATTTAGGCAAAGACTTAGTGAGCAAGTCTGCCACATTGTCCTCAGATCGAATCTTAGTTTACTTTGATATTGAGAAGAATCTATTGTTGCTAATGATGCTTCATGTTGTCGCCTTGCTTCATTTTTTCAAAGCAAGTAGCATTATCCTCATAAATGCTTATAGGCTCATCTTTGGTAGACTTCAAACCACAATTGCTTCGAACATGCGTAGTTATGGATCCAATCCATATACATTCACGAACTGCTTGGTGAAGAGTAATAATCTCTGCATGGTTAGAAGATATAGCGACTAGGGTCTGCTTTATAGACCTCCAAGATATCGCGGTCTTACCCATGGTAAACATATAACCAGCTTGGGAATGACCTTCGTGTGGGTCAAAGAGATACCCTGCATCAACGAAACCTTTCAAGACACTAATATCATTTTTGGATGGGGATAAAGGATGCAGGCCAGTGTTGGCGGCTTTCCTAGTATGTGATGAGTCTGAATCCATCATATCTCAGGGATAGAATAAGCCAATATCAATCGTACATCTCAAGTATCAAAAGATATCTCTTACACTAATCCAATGATGTCGCGTTGGCGCAGAGCTATATCTAGCTAACAAGTTCACAACAAATGAGATGTCCAGTCTTGTGCATTGAGCTAACTACAATAATGCACATATTTTACTCAAGTAGGGCACTTCTGCCTCTAGCACATCTTAGTCATCATCCTTTAAATGAAAATGATCCTTTTGAGGATCAAGACCACGGACGATCATGAGCATGTTTGAAGGCTTGACCTTGTCAAAATGCCTAAGCATTCATCAACACGATGCTCAAGTTCCAAACCGAGACATAATCATATTCTCCCAAGATCCTTCATCTCAAACTTGGATTTCAAGTGTTTAGTAGTTTCTCTAAACTCTTCGAGGGATTCCAATGAAGATCATGTCACCAATATGAACCGCGATAGAATCCGAAACTTATCATGGAAACGTGCGGGCATGTCCTTTCCCAATCAAGTAGTCACTTAGTGAGTGTTTCAACCTCATTGGAAACACGCTCCGTGGTCTAGAGACATTTGACTTGGGTAAATGAAGTCCATCAGGGACCTTCATGTATATTCAAGATATCTCTTACACTAATCCAATGATGTCGCGTTGGCGCAGAGCTATATCTAGCTAACAAGTTCACAACAAATGAGATGTTCACAACAAATGAGAGCGATAAAATATGTGCATTATTGCACTTCTGCCTCTAGCACATCTTAGTCATCATCCTTTAAATGAAAATGATCCTTTTGAGGATCAAGACCACGGACGATCATGAGCATGTTTGAAGGCTTGACCTTGTCAAAATGCCTAAGCATTCATCAACACGATGCTCAAGTTCCAAACCGAGACATAATCATATTCTCCCAAGATCCTTCATCTCAAACTTGGATTTCAAGTGTTTAGTAGTTTCTCTAAACTCTTCGAGGGATTCCAATGAAGATCATGTCACCAATATGAACCGCGATAGAATCCGAAACTTATCATGGAAACGTGCGGGCATGTCCTTTCCCAATCAAGTAGTCACTTAGTGAGTGTTTCAACCTCATTGGAAACACGCTCCGTGGTCTAGAGACATTTGACTTGGGTAAATGAAGTCCATCAGGGACCTTCATGTATATTCTGTATCTAGATCCCCATAGAGATACGTAGTGACCACATTTGTAAGTTGCATGTTCAGTTATTCGGAAACTACCAAACTGACAAGGTAGTGGAGTGCAATAACATCAATTACAGGAGATTATGTCTCCTCGTAGTTGATTCCAAGGAGTTTTATGAGAAGCCTTGTGCCATAAGGTGAGATTATCATCTATTTTTCTCATCACACTTTCTAACGAAGACCCATTAGTCAATAGGTTTTATGTTAAGAGGTGTTGGCATCACTGGCTTGAAAACCTTCCTTTTCGTTAGAGAATCCAACTTAACCTGGATCGCATCTTTCCATTTAGACCAAATTTCTCTACGTTGGCCATTCATTCTTGAACCCTGTGTGGTTTGATACCATTGGACTTAACAAAAGCAATGAAATGCGCAAATACATCATCAATCATGATGGAGTTTCTATCCCACGTCTTATGTACACTAGTGTAATTTTCAGATAGCTCTATATTCTCAGGAATGGTTACTGCACTGCAGCCATCTTGGATCAATGGCTACCTGATAATATAAAGACACATTATCATGTTTTGCAACTGGTAAGTTATTGCTTTTGGACTTAATGAATCCATTGCATTTCGTGCTTGGTGAATGATAAGTGATGTTTTTGGTGCAGGGTGATGATGTGTATGATGCCATGTTGAACCAGACGAATGTTGGCCATACCAATAACAAATTCTATGTGCTTCAAGCTCTTGGTGAGCTTATTTTCCGTTCAGCATTTTGGATTTATATAAACTTGAAATGTTTAGTCATTCCAGGTTATTAAATTTTATGATTTGATGTCATGGCAATACAAATGGGGTTGGGGTGGTTGATCGAGCACTTTAGTGGTTCAAACAATCATGTCCACGAAGTTATACATAAACTGATGATAAATTTACAATTTTTAAGTGCAAGATGGAAACAATTCAAATAACATAAATAAACTATCATCTTCTCCAATAAGTCTATGCCTTTTTGGCATTGGCATATTACAGAAGTAAATATGTACTTATCTTTCTTTCTGAATGGACAAGCAGAATCCGATGATGGTGGTAATTTTGTAGTTCACTATAGATGGGGAAGAGTAGGTGTCAAGGGTTAAATGGAGGAGATTGTAATAATAAGATGGTGGAAACTGAACCAACTTGGAACTGTCACATTTTGGGATATGGCTTTCTCACGTAAGTTCAAATGTTGAAGAAGCCTAATGGTAAGAAATTATATGCAAGCATAGATGGACAAGGAGACATGAAGTTCATTTATGGACAAGGAGACATGAAGTTCATTTATGGACAAGGAGACATGAAGTTCATTTATGGACAAGGAGATATGAAGTTCATTTTTCCTCTGTTTCTCTCAAGCATAACTTTAATCAATTTCTTTTAGAGAATGCTTGTATGTTTTCTCAGACTATTTCTTACACAGTTTTTTTTTTTTTAGGATATGTACAAAGTGAAATGGAGTCGGATTCGTTGTTGATTAAATCTTTCGGTGTGGTGAAGCAAGCAAAAGAAAAATTAGGTACATATGCAACTCTCTCCGTTTTGTTTCTACTTTACTTTTTTTTTCCTGATACATTGATATGGGAGTGTCTTCTTTAATTTAAATTATGTATGTTCATACTCTACAGCAGTTTTTTGATTTGTTGACCTAGGTAGACATTCTCTTACAACTGTACCAATCCATTAAAAATTTGGAAATAGTTTCTAAACAAATTAAATAGACAACTTAATGAATCATATGGAATAGGAATCACTTCAAAAAAATATTTTTACATTTAGTTATGAATTTAATTCTCTTCATCTAGTACGTGTTGATGAAAATGCTTGTTTTATCATTACCATAGATTTATTGGCAGCATAAATTGAGAGGAGATGCCGATTGATAAATTTTGGATGCAATTAAGTAGATCAGACCCAAAGTATGATCAAGGAGTTACAGAGTTTCTTGATTATGCATATAGCCATGATAAGTGGGTAGGGGATGACATGATAATATGTCCATGAAAAGTATGTGGTTTAAATAGAGACAGACTTGTGCGGTCTGAAGTGACTCAAATTGGACAAGTTTACTCAAATTGTTCAAAGTTTGCTGCCTAATACCTCAGACAATTCTGAAGCAAGAAACTCTTGTGGTACTATTTCTATCTTTCAAATATTTGTATATGTTGCTATTATTCATGCTATTTACTGCATGTTTTAGCTCTTACTTATTTTGCATTCTAACTTCTTTGTTTTTCTTTTACAATAGGACAATATTGCAACAAATTCAAGTGCACACCCTGATGAAGATGGTGTTGAAGATGTTGTTGATGAAGATGATGCAAACTCTAATAAGGACTTTTATTAGATATATTGTTAGCTTCCTTGCTTAAGAATGATTATATTATAAAGACCAAATTTTGAATATTTATATTTATCTGAACATGTACGAATGATTAACTATGTGTTCTTCTAATGCAATTTTTTTTATGAAGATTTAATTGTCTCCTTGTATGTTTAATAAAAAAATTATCTTGATTCATCTACCTCTTCCAATCAGGTTAATTGACAATATCATTCTCGGAAATATTAGATTATATTTTTCCGACAGAAAATATCAATTTCTGAGGAAAATATGACTCTCGAAAGTCATTCATTTTTTATGCCAAATAGTGGTCGGAATTAAATATTCTTATCAGACATAGTTTTTTCCGACCACTACTATTCGTTGGAAATAATTCCTTGGAAACAAATGGATTGGCTAGCAACCAATTTTTTCCTACAAGCAACGAATTATTTCCAACAAACATCTTTTGTCGGAAATATTATTTGTCGACGTTGAGGAGTGAGAATTTCAGACCACCAAAAAATTATTTATGACCACGTCTAGCTGTCGGAAATATATCTTTTTCAGAGGGTTGGTCGGAAAAAGACTGTTTCCGATGATATTTTTTTCCGAGGACCACCGACTGCACCTAGCTGTCAGAAATAGATTTTTCCGACCAAATAGCACCCTTGGAAATGACTATCATTGTTGTAGTGGGAGTAGCTTATGACCTTGCAAGGATAACCTTAACAATAACCTTAATCCAGAACATTATCATGAGACGGATTTTGAGTGTCGATGATCGAAGGATTGAATTGTGCCAAAGTATCCTTCAACCCCACGGGCCTCCCACGCATTCTAGCTAGTGTCATGCCTACCTCCGTGTAGAGTGGCACTACATCCTCTCGTAGGGACGTCCATCTTTTCAAGTATATTTGCAGCAGATATATGTGATCTAGTCACTTTAGCTGAGATCGAGATGAGACATACTGGGGACAGACTATGACAATTCATGTTGTTCATGTCGAACATCCATGTTCTTATCTCCCCCTAACGACAGGAAGACTGTCTCATCAAAGTGACAATCTGTAAATCTAGAGGTAAAGAGATTGCCTAGCAAGGGTATTAAGTGGTGGACAATTGTTGGAGTCTCATATCCAACATATTTTCCATTCGTCTGTTCACAGACCCATCTTAGTACGTTGTGGCAGCGCAATAGGCATACTCAAATAAGTACGAGATACTTGTACCTAGTCACTAGCTGTAACGCAGAGATAGATTGAGTGCTGGTGGGTCATAAACAAATCAGCATAGCTAATGCGACATTGCATAACCCCAAGCGGATATAGGGAGATTGGTGCGTACTACCATTGTAGTCGTTTCTGCGAGACCATTTGGGTGTGTACATAGGAATATGATGTTCAACATTAGTCCCAGTGATATGCAATAATCATCGAAAGTCTTCGATGTAAACTCTCTAGCATTGTCAAGTCCAATTGACTGAATGAGTGATCCCAGGAGTGAGCCTTCATCATGTGATATGTGCTAGGATTGTAGTATACGCAGCATGATAAGTGGATAATGGCACAACATGTGACCAGCGTGTTTGCGTGTCAACTAATATCATGAAATATTTAAACATCTGCAAGTTGGTTAAATCAGTTCATAGAATCCCATTGAATTCTATGTAAGAACAGAATGTGTATTTTCGTATCCTTTCCATAGAATGGTCTTAGTCCTAATTTCCCTAAGGAACAAGCTTTGTAGAATAAGCGAGGAACTTAAAAACAACCAATGAGGATTTTGGTTAGGCTAGAGCGTCTAAAACTCTATTGGAAGCAAAGTTGGTGATTGCAGTATCACCATGATGGACGCCATCCATGGTGTCATGGATATTGATTGCTCCAGCCCTAAGCTGGAGGTGGATGGCTGCAACACTAGAGGCAACGGCGATGGTCACACTTAGTCTAGGAATCAACCTTTGATTCGTGCTTCGTTTCGCTAGAAAGAATTGATGTCCTTGTGAAGTCTTTAGTAGATGAATTATCATATCATGACTAGGATGACCTAACCTATCATGAATAAGCCAATATGTGTCTAAATTCAAGAGATCTTCTCTCATAACTTTATTGGATTTAATGGCTCGAATAGTGGTGACATAAAATTCACTAGAGAGGCACCTAAGTTTCTCTAAGATGCGCCTTTATTTGAAATCATTAGAGGTAATGTAAAGGAACTCTTTTCCGTTTTCTATATGCATTTCTGCATGGAATCCACTGGCTGAAATAACTCAATAGGGTTCGATTCGCCCTAGGAGCGTAGAGAGGTTTTGTGACAGTAATCAAGATGTCATTTGACAAGAGAAATTTGGGTCATTCCATATCCTTAAACTAGTCCTAATGGTTCAGCCATCATAGTCATAAAGTAATATGCACAAAATTAAAATTGAGTCATAATGAACAGAACTCGAAATTTTATTCATAAGCCAACGGTGTGCATCATTGTTTCTATGACCAAAAGAAAATCTAATCTGAAAGTAGCTAATGCAAAATAAAGATAGTGGTTTAACTTCTTTCGATAACTCCAAAATAAATATGACTAGGAGAGTAGAGAGATGTTGGTGGAGCAAAGCTCGCTTCAGTACCACTTATCTCAAAACCTTCCTATACATCATACTCATTTTGGATGAGCCTAGTTGAAGAGAAACTAAACCAATGGCATTTAGTATAAAATATATGGCAATCGCCTATTACATCTCTTGGAAAAATAAAGACTTTATTCAAAATATCCAGCCTCTTTATCTTGGCCTGATTTGAAGTTTTCAACCCTTAGTTCGAGATCACCTTCTTGATCTTCTTGTTCCACATAGTGATTTTCTCTTGCTTCACAATAGGCTTTGTAGGCGGTGATAATATTTTCACGAGCTCTACAAATGTATGCCCAATGACCATATGCTCCACATCGAGAACATACATCTTTGTGCTCATGCTCTCTTGATTGAGGCACTTTGAAAGCTTCATAGGATGGCTCTTAGTGTTGGTTGCGCCGCCAACATGGCCAGAGGCGTTGCCTCCCTATCTCTTTCCACGTTGACCTTTTCGGTTCCATGTCCACCTATTTTGGCTGTTACCTTCCTCAATAGAGCCAGAATAGTCCCTAGATTTAAGGTTTTGCAGTTACCTTCCTCAACAGAACGTCTAGAATTGTCCCTAGATTTAAGGTTTCGCTCTTAGCGACCTCTCTTAGGAGCGCGCTATAATTGGACTCTGGAATAGGCTATGTTCCCACGGGTCTTGAATTATAGTTATTCACAAGGTTGTTGTCATGCTTTTCAGTGATATTCAAGGCTCAAATGAGCTCATGAAACCTTGTGATCAGTCCTGCAATAACATCGATTCGATAGTTCTTAGCAATGTTCTAAAAATCAGCGATCCAGGTAGCTTAGGCGCCGCTTAGGTGCTAGGCGACAGCTCTCCGACTCGATTAATGTCAAATCGGGAGGGCTGGGCGGGTTGAAGTTAGGCGGCCGAGGCGAGCGACTAAAGTGGTTAAGCAGTTAGGCACTAGGCAGGTTCAAGCTCCTTAGACCATTCCAATTCACTGCGGTGACGTGTTCTAGCTTCTTCAGATTTGGATGCTTGCCAAACGTGCACTTGAACGCCTTTTTCCTAACTTGACGATACCCGAACACGAAAGCGACCACTGGTATATCAGAGACTCCATTTTCCACCAGATCAAAGGCAGTTACAATTACATTTTGTTCAAGTGTAGATTGCATGTACTCCAGCAAAAAAAAAAGAAATCGGAGAACCTGAAATATTATATCCATAAACTCCGACGTGAGAACTCGACTTGAAGATCTACATCGCTTGGTGCCAGCTCTAATCCTCTGCACCGCTGCTCAAACAGGAGATAGTAAAGAACAAGAGAGAGAAGTACAAAGTTGAGAAGCTAACTTCATGGGTTTGTGTTGAATAAAGAACCCATTCAGATAAAAAAAAATGAATAAAAACCCATAAGGTCATGTGACTGACAGGCATTGGAATCGGGGAATAAAAATATAAAATATATTCTTATAGAAGTAGTTTTTTTATTATTCTACTTGACAGATTATAATAAGTTTTTATATATAAACATCCATATATACTCTTATTTATATTTTTATATGCTATAAAAATAATTTTAAATTAAAAAAAGTAAAACCGCCTAGGCCCCTGAGTGCTAGTCCCCTAGCCACCGCCCGACTAGCGCCTAACGATTTTTAGAACC
>BDJD01003763.1:59390-84756 GCA_002564525.1 Rosa multiflora | reverse complement strand
CTCCATGTGGCGCTTCATCAGGGTAAGTGCCCTGGAATTATCTATCTCAGTTTGTGAGTCTTGAGCGGTTCCTTTAGAACATGACTCTTGGATTATAGGCAATAAATATCCCATGCCCGTAGAATCCAATGGAGTAAAATCGAGCTCGTTTAAGTTTGATATCCAAAAAGGAGAAACAAGAACAGATTATTTTCGGAGTCAATGCTTCCACAAAAACTAATATTAAGATCTCCGAGCCTTAATGCTACCAAGAAATTGATTTCCAAGAAATTTGGATAAGACGGAAACAATGATGTTTATATGGTCTTAAATCGATGCTTACGGACGCTGTTAGTCCGAAGTCTTACGAACGCTCTTAGTTCGTATAGCGTGAATCCCCACGATTTCACTTTCTCAAGAATTGAACCCACGTTATAAGAAAGGTGGGATGTAGAAGAAGGGAGGTTGCAAGTCCCGAGAAAAAGAAGAAGAAATTTAAATTTCGGAAAGCAGGAACTTTGATTTAAAAACTTACTTGTTGAAATTCGGAGCAGATTCTCTTCTAAACAGCTTTCACTTCAATTGGTGTATAGGTCACAAAATAACTCCGATAAGGCTTAAATTCGGAAATAAAATGGAAGAGACAGAGACGAACAACTTTGATGAAGAAAGGATTTTGATCTGAGGTTCCAAACTAGATGTTTCGAGGCTTGCAAGCAGACGGACGTGCACAGGAAAGGAGAAGGATGCAGTTGGTGTGCGTTAGTGTTGCAGGGGCAGTAGACATGCAGCGGTGCTGCAGGGGCAGCAGGGATGCGTGCGCAGGGGAGTGTAGGTGATGCAGGTGCAAGTGTGCAGGTGAGGCTAGCGTGGGCTAGGAGCTGCGGTGATGAAGAAGATTTTCGGGTTTTTGATTTTTGGTTTGTGGTTAGAACTCGTGTTGATAACGTGTTTAAGAATAGGGCTAAATACAAATTACTACCCTATGATTTAGGTCCAAAATCAATTCAGTCCCTAAACTTCTAATTTCATCAAAAACACCCCTGCACTTTCAATTTTGATCTAATAGGTTCAATTTGTTAGTTTTCCGACAATTGAGTTATTTAACTTGATAATGTGGCTCATATATAGCCTATGTTTTATGATGTGGTGTCGATGTGGTCTGCATAGTCAATTTAGGAGTGAGTCCTACTATTAAAAATAAATAGTTTTTCGACAAATAATCCAACTATAACTTGAACCCATAACAAAATATTATACGAATTGGACCTATTAGATCAAAATTGAAAGTGCAGCGGTGTTTTTGATGAAATTAGAAGTCCAGGGACTGAATTGATTTTGGACCTAAACCACAGGGTACTAACTAGTATTTAGCCCTTAAGAAGGAAATATGATATTTGAGAGAGATTGAAGAGAGAATTGTCATTCATTATTGAGAATAGGTGCCCTATATATAGAGATTACAAAGTACATGTTCTAATGTTACAAGGAAATCTAATCCGAATAGAACTAGGAATTCTAGAACATTCTCTCCTATTACTACTCCTAGTTTGATTAGGCACACAAAACTGATTTTCCTTCAACACATTTTTCTTTCTTCCTACTATTGTTTTGCTCATTTGATGTATTATTATACAGTGCTTCTCATTTCATTTGTACCCTGAAATAGGAAATCTTGCAAAGATTAGATGGTGAAAAACTGAAAATTTTGGCGATCCTATCACTAATCGATAGCAAACAAATGACTGAGTATATCTAGAATTAAGTATACTTTCCATAATTCACACATAGTGCTTTGTCATATTGCACTTCATTGTTCAAACAACCTCGGTTCTAATTAGATGTTTGATTGAGGCTTCTGTTACTTCGGAGCGAAACCGAAACCTTCTAGGTTTCGCATAGCAAGCGGCGGGGCTCCCATCCTGTCTGCAGCAGGGCGCTCCTGCGTTGCAAGTGGTAGAAGGACGAGGCTTTACCGAGTTTGTAATCGCACCCGGTTTTGTTCTGGGGAGGCTTTCAGGCTCTACCAGGAGAAGGTAGCGACATGCTTTTGGGGTTTAGAGGAGGATCGTGGTCAGAGACGTCATTCAGGCAAGGAGGAGACGTCCACTAAGGCTTTTGGTTCGTGTTTGCAGGGTCAGATAGTTGCAGCGAGCAGATTTGGTAGGCGGTGAGATGGTTGCTATAGCCCCCTGCCTGGGGAGGCCATCGGACTGACGAGGGGGTGGCGGACGGCTTCTTGGAGGTTCCAAATCCGGTTGGCAAGGGTTTGGGAACGTAGGGTTTGGGCAGCGGATCTTGGCCTCTGCCTTCATGGGCTGCAGAGTTGTAGTCCAATGAAATGGGCCTAATTAGTCCAATTCCCCTATTTTCTCACTCTCGGTCAGGTTTGAGCTTCTTGGGGGTGGTATGTCCTACTCTTTGTCCTACACCTAGGGGCGGATTCACATATAGGCGAGCTTAGGCACTTGCCTAGGCTGGGTTTTTTTGTTTACCTTGGATTTATATAGGTTGGTTGTAGGCAAGCCATGGAAAAATGGCAGAAAAGGGCAAAAAGCAGAAGAATTTAGGGAAGAAGACGTCTACAGCGCGGCATTCTTTTTTTTTCTTTGATAGCAACTCAAAACGACGTCGTTTTGAGATTTTCATTTAATATTAATGATAAGCCAAAACGACGTCGTTTTAAAACTAAATAAGAGAGAAAAAAAAACCTAACGCACAGTTCAAATAGGACTTGGAACTGACGTCGATTTGTCTGCTACTTACATCGTTCTCCCAAGTCCCAAATTCTCAATTTTGGAGGACTTCCATATCTCTCTTTAGCACTATTCTTTAGATTTGTTTGACAATTGAAGAATTGAATATTGCAATTGATCCATTGACAATCAAGTAAGTTTTCTTCTTCTTTTTTTTTTTGGATCGTGACGTTTGATGAATGATGACGTAAGTTTTCTTCTTCTTTTTTCAATGTCTCAAAGTCCAGGGCTTATTACGTCCTTCACATTGACAGCTTGAGTGCTTGACCCATTATGCTTTGAATCCTTTGATGATGATGCTTTGATTCCTATAATTACATTTACATAGCTACTGACCATATTTTGATATTTATGCTATTGGATTTCATCAAATTATGCTACTGAACTTTAACACAATCCATTTATGCTATTGAACTAGTGAACTTCATCAAATTAGAATTAGTTTATCCATTTGTATGCATTTTATTATTTTATGGCAATATCTTTTATGCGTAAAATTCAATGATAACAGTTATGAAGAGAAATTTTAAAAAAGTATCGAGACCAGAGGAGACTTCATCTTCTACGAAGAACAATGTTGATAGTGAAAGCTCAAAGAAAGATGAACTTGAAGCAATTTTGGATAATCTTCCTTCAGACCCTGCACGTCGAAAGCGTATCTTGGATTATGATCCAAATATTCGTGATGAAGTTCGACGTCGTTATTTGCTCAAGGGTCCTTGTCAGCCTCGAAACCATGAGTTTCCCCAAACATTAAGAAGTGGAACAAAACGATGTTTTGTCCTTTCTTGGTTTGATGAACATCCTGAATGGTTAGAGTATAGCATAGAAAATGATGCTGTGTTTTGTCTCTGTTGTTGTCTCTTTAAACCACAACATGGTGACCAAGGAGGCGGTGATAAATTTACCTGCAAAGGCTTCTCTAATTGGAAGAATAAAAAAGGACTTCAAGATCATGTTGGAGGTTTGGGTAGTGTTCACAACCAAGCTTTGCTAAATTGCCAAGCTCTAATGAATCAGAAACAACATCTTGAGTCAGTTATTAGTCGTCAATTGGAATCCTCTAAGCATAACTATTACACTCTCTTGAATGCTTCAATTGATTGTGTTCGTTTCTTGTTGCGGCAAGGTCTTGCTTTTCGTGGTCATGATGAATCTGAATCCTCTAACAATAGAGGAAACTTTCTTGAACTTCTAGAATTTCTTGCTGAACATAATGACAGTGTGAAGGCGGTTGCCTTTGAAAATGCTCATAGAAATCTACAGTTAACATCACCTGTTATACAGAAAGATATTATAAATGCAGCTACAGTTGAAACTCTTAATGCAATCATGTTTGATATGGGTGATGCACCATTCTCTATTTTGGTTGATGAAGCACGAGATCATTCAGTAAAAGAGCAGATGGCAGTTGTTCTTCGCTATGTAGACGATAAAGGCCAGGTAATTGAAAGGTTTGTTGGCATCCAACATGTTAAAAGCACTGATGCACGGTCCTTAAAACTTGCAATAGACGAGTTATTCTCCAGAAATGGGTTGAGCATATCAAATCTTCGAGGACAGGGCTATGATGGGGCTAGTAATATGCAAGGTGAGTTCAATGGTCTTAAGGCACTTATCTTGAAAGAAAATGATTGTGCATTTTATGTTCATTGTTTTGCACATCAACTTCAACTTGCCCTTGTTGCTTTAGCTAAAAATCATGTTCCAGTTGCTTCCTTTTTTTTCTTAGTGACAAGAGTGGTTAAAATTGTTGGAGCATCATGTAAACGTCGTGATCTTCTTCGAGAGCAACAACAGAATAAAGTTATGGAAGCTCTTCACAATGATGAGCTTCTAAGTGGAAAAGGGTTGAATCAAGAAACTACTCTCAAACGTCCTGGTGATACACGTTGGGGTTCACATTACGGCACCTTACTGAGTATTATTTCTATGTTTTCTTCCACAATTAAGGTGATTGAAATGATTATTGAAGATGGAACATATCCTGATCAGAGAGGGGAAGGTAATCTTTTGTTAGCACAAATGCAATCGTTTGACTTCATATTTTGTCTGTTTTTAATGAGACAAGTGTTAGGAGTCACGAATGATTTATCACAAGCATTACAAAAGAATGATCAAGATATTGTCAATGCTATGGATTTAGTCAAGGCATGCAAGCAGCAACTACAAACAATGAGGGAAGACGAATGTGAATGGGAAACTTTTCTTGACAAGGTTTATTCTTTTTGTGGCAAGCATGGTATCAAGATTCCCAATATGGATGATGTCTTTGTTGCTCAAGGGAAATCCCAACGGAGAGCTGAAAAAATAACAAACCTTCATCATTATCGAGTGGAGGTCTTTTATACTGTGATTGATAGACAACTTTCAGACTTGAATGACCGTTTTAATGAGGTAAACTCTGAGCTTCTTGTTTGTGTTGCAAGTTTAAGTCCAGATAATTTATTCTCCTCTTTTGATAAGCAAAAGTTACTCTGTCTTGCCAAATTCTATCCAAGAGATTTTTCTGAAAGAGATGTCTTATCACTTGAAGACAAGCTTGATATTTATCTTAATGAAATGCGATCCAACAGTGAATTTTCTCAATTGAAAGGAATTGGTAGTCTTGCTAAAAAATTGGTGGAGACAGGAAAGCACAAAACACATGCATCAGTCTACAAGCTTCTAACAGTGGCGGAGCCAGAAAATGATCTCAACTGGGGCACTCGAAAGTTAAAAAAAAATAAACAAATAAACTTAAACATAAAATATATCAAAATTGTAATAAAAATAATAATTAGAATAAGGTTAGGGAAAGATCAATATCTATTTTTTTGCTAAAAAAGGTCAATATTTTTTTAAAGGATTAAATACTTGTTACTCCTCAAACTTTTGCCTGAAAAACAGTGTAGTCCCTCGCCTTTCAAATTAAACTGGATAGTCCTTATTCTCTCCAATTCTCACACAACAGGTCCAAAACAGGTCTAAAATGACTATTCTACCCCAAGATCCTTTTTTTATTTTTTTCTCTCAATTTTTTTAATTTCTCTCTATTTTTTTTTTCTCTTTTTATTTTTTCTGCTTTTTTCTGGCTGGTTCTCTCTCTCTCTCTCTCTCCCTCTCCACAGATCGATCTTGTCCTCCTCACTACTGTCTATAATTTCCCATCTCTTTCGTTTTTGTTGGTGTGGTTCTCTCTCATCTTCATCTTCTTCTTTAACTCTCCAGAACCCACCACTAAATGGGTCTTCGTCTTCCTCTATTAGAATGCAACTCCGGCGCTGGCAGAGTGCTGTACAAGAAGCCTGTCTGCTTCAAGCAACCCTCCACTCCGTTTCCAACTAGCTTCTCCACATTCTTCACGTTCTCCATCAGCAATTTGAACCCCTCCTCGATCTGCGACGGGCTGACTTTTATCATCTGGCCAGATGATGAGGTTGTCGGAGACGCCGACGAGTTCTTGGGGCTCCAAAGCGTGGAGGACCCAGGTTCGGGTTCCGGGTCGAGCTTCGTGGCGGTGAACCTCGTGAATTGCTGGATCCAATTCGGCGGGTCGAGTCGGGTCTTCCACATATCTGTTTCGTATTCGAATCTCAAACCCAGAGACTAAATCCTCTCCTTCCCTCTCGATCTTGATCAGTACGTCAAAGACTTGGGTGTTTCTGGGTGTTTAGGATCTGGGTTGTTTATGGGTGTTTATGATCTGGGTTGTGTGTTGTTATTGCTCGATCTGATCTGGGTGTTTCTGATCATTCGTAATATGTTGGATGACGATAGTGAGGTGGCTTATTGGTGGGAGTGGTGGAGGATGAGGAGGAGGAGAGGTGGCTGAGCTTAGTGGGGATGACGACAGAGGTGTAGATGGAATTGTGGCGGCGGAGCTTACATGAGGGGTGGAGGGGGCCCACCAAGCGCTGTAGAGTGGTAGTAAGTGCGATGGATCGAGTGGATAAACTTGAGGTCGGATACGAGCTTAGAGAGAGAGAGAGAGAGAGAGAGAGAGAGAAAGAGAAAGAACCAGCCAGAAAAAAAAAATAAAAAATAAAAAGAGAAAAAAAATAGAGAGAAATTAAAAAAAGAGAGAAAAAAATAAAAAAAGAATCTTGGGGGTAGAATAGTCATTTTAAACCTGTTTTGGACCTGTTGTGTGAGAATTGGAAAGAATAAGGACTATCTAGTTTAATTTGAAAGGCGAGGGACTAAACTGTTATTCAAGCAAAAGTTTGAGGAGTAACAAATATTTAATCCTTTTTTAAATTACATATTTTATTAATAAAAATTATAATTTTTAGATTTTAGACAATTTTTCATAATGGAAATAGAATTTATCTTTGAACTTTGAAACTATATGAAAGAATATTATTAATGTTTTTTTTTTCTGAGAAGAAATACTAATATTAATGTTATAAAAAAGAAATAAATAATAAAAAAGAAAATATTGGCACATTGCTGAGAAGAAATAATAGTATTAATGTAAAAAAAAAAAAGGAAAAAAAAAATTAAGCACATTGCTGTTACCAGCAATCGAACTAGTGACTAGCCAAAACACATTCATCTGCCTCAACCACCAAGAGAAGGCAGACCTCAGTTATAATATGCAACCAGATTATATATATTTCAAATCCCACTGGGGCACGGGACCCACCGTGCCCCAACATGGCTCCGCCCTTGGCTTCTAACTTTGGCTTTAGTTCTACCGTTGCAGCAGCTTCAGTCAAAAAAGTATTCTCAGCTATGAACATTGTGAAGAATCCACTTCGTAATAGAATGGGAGATCAATGGATGAATGATAGTTTGCTTGTTTACATTGAGAAAGGGACAAGGGGGACTGGCCCGAACCAATGATGGGCCTGGTGCAATCCATCGGTGGACTCTCATATTGGGCTGGAACTGTTTTGGGCTGGGGTTCTGCCCTAGTCCATTACTATTTTGGGTTAGGGTTTAGGCTCTTGGCCCAAACCTATGTTTTTAGCTTTTTGTCTAATTACAATAAGTTCCCTTGTTTTAGGAACCTAACGAGTGTTTGTTTTAGGCTTGTCTATTTGCTATGTTTTTCCATAACTTATAGGCTCGCTGTTTTGCGAGCGATAGGTCTATCCTATGTACCACTGTGGCTCCTTCACGAATCCTTGTTCTGACCATGATGTGTCAGCGGGTGGGTATGTAATGGCCTTCTTGGCATGCGATATTATTATCAATGGATTTCCATGATTCAAAAAAAAAAAAAAAAAAAGCTAGACAATCGACTTACTAACTCGTATACAGCGTACAAATACAATTACATACACAATTTGTTTGCTAAGCACCAATAGCCAATACTTAGTAAAGGTTAAAGCGGTAGCTCTCACTTTGCCGTCGTCGTACATGTTTCCTCTTGTCCAATCTTTGACAATGTCATTCGAATGATCGAATCTCTCCCACTTCAAGTCGGCAACGTGATAGCAAAACATGCACCAGCGTTCCAACAAAACTCAAGGGCATTCTGGTCATGACAAATAATGGTCTCTCGTCATCAACTTCCATAATTCCCACAACCATCTCTACCTTATTAAAGTCTTATATATACAAACTTCAGTTTCATTTGGCCTCTCATCCATTTCCCCAGAACATCTAGCACCAGAGGCATTGCTCAAGAGAGATCATTCATCATTGTAGCTATGGAGATGGTAAGTTTAACTAAAATGATCTTCTTCTTTTTTATGTTTTGTAATCGATTTCGATTTTACTAATGAGTAATATATCTTTACTACCATCCCAGGAAAAGAAGGTTGAGTTTGTTGAAGGAAAGGTGGATTGGAAGGGAAGGACAGCTGTGAAACATAAACATGGAGGAATGAGAACTGCTTTTCTCATACTTGGTAAATTAGAAAACTCAAATTGTAAACATTGTAATTAGCATGGTCGGCATAGCTAATTAATATTCAATAACAATATGTTTGTACTGCAGCTACATTTGGTTTTGAGAACATGGCAACTTTGGCTTTGGCGGTGAACTTGGTTACATACTTCAATGGGGTGATGCATTTTGAAATATCTGATGCCGCTAACCAACTTACCAACTTCGCCGGCACTGGTTATATTCTCTCCATTATCATGGCCATCCTTGCAGACACATTCTTCGGCCGATTCAAAACCCTTCTCATTTCAGCTTGCTTCGAGTTCGTCGTAAGCAAAAATTACTAAACTTTCACTCTATAATGTGTCCGTGTTTATTCAATCAAATTTGGATCTGTTCATTGACATGATTTATTTCTAACAAGTAAGATACTGACATGCGTACTGAAACATTGTTCAGGGGCTAGGATTACTAACCGTGCAAGCTCACTATCCAAGTCTCCAGCCACCGGTCTGTAACGTGTTTGATCCAACTTCTTCTTGCGAGAAAGTTACTGGTGGCAATGCTGCTTTGCTTTTCATTGCTCTCTACATATTGGCAGCAGGGGCTGCAGGAGTCAAAGCTACCTTGCCATCACATGGTGCAGATCAATTTGATGAAAAAGATCCAAAAGAGACGAGGCAGATGTCGAGCTTCTTCAATCTGTTCTTACTAGCAGTATGTCTGGGTGGTGTGGTCAGCCTAACACTAATTGTGTGGATCCAAGACAATAAAGGATGGGATTGGGGATTTGGGATTTCTACAATCGCCATGTTCTTGGGTGTCGTCGTCTTCTTTTCAGGATTGCCTATGTACCGGATACAAGCTATTCGAGGAACTAGTGCAATAATCGAAATTATACAGGTTTGTTTCCATATTACATACAATAATTTCTCTATTATGTGATAAGAGAGATCAACACATAATTATACATAAATAATGTATCGAACACTCTTCTCACAACGATAAAATCACGTGAGGGATGCATGAATATGATGTGTTGATATTTGAAAGATGGAAGCATATGCGACCGCCTTTATCCTAGATAAAATATGATATCTATATTTTTTCTAATAAGTTTAGTTTGGCGGTATACACAATCTTTTTTCTCTTCTTTTTCTATTGGTTTTTAGTTAGAGCCTACAGGGAATCTAAGAGGAAGAAGACGGCTCCATGAAGATATATACTTAATGAATACTTCCAACTATACTCTGTTTCTTCAGAAAAATTACTTACATCACAAGTAATTAACTTCTTCTCCATGTCCTTTTTCAGGTGTATGTTGCCGCGGTCCGCAACAGAAATCTCACCCTTCCTGAGAACCCTTCAGATCTCTATGAGATCGAGGCAGACAAGGAAGCTTCACTTGAAGAAGAATTCCTACCTCACAGACCCATTTTCGGCTTCTTGGACAAGGCAGCAATTAAACGAGGGCAAAATGATGACGCCGAATCTCTAAACTCATGGAAGCTTTGCAGAGTCACCCAAGTCGAAAATGCAAAGATAATACTAGGCATGGTGCCCATATTCCTATGCACAATCATAATGACTCTTTGCTTGGCTCAGCTCCAAACCTTTTCAATCCAACAAGGCCTCACCATGGACACAAGCATTACAAAAAACTTCAAAATCCCACCAGCCTCACTCCCCATCATCCCAATCATGTTCCTCGTGATCATAATCCCCGTCTACGACAGAATCTTTGTCCCCTTGGCCAGCAAATTCTCCGGCATTCCCTCCGGAATCACCCATCTACAGCGCATAGGCGTCGGCCTAGTCCTCTCCTGTGTCTCCATGGGCGTGGCTGGAATCATGGAAGTCAAGAGAAAAGACGTGGCGAGAGACCACAACATGCTGGATGCAATCCCAGTGCTGCAGCCACTCCCCATCAGCACATTCTGGCTGTCATTCCAGTACTTCATTTTCGGAATCGCTGACATGTTCACCTACGTTGGTCTCCTTGAGTTTTTCTACTCGGAGGCACCAAAAGGGCTCAAATCCATCTCGACTTGCTTCCTATGGAGCTCAATGGCACTCGGGTACTTCTTCAGCACAGTGTTGGTTAAGATTGTGAATGCGGCAACACATGCGAGCAATGGGGGTTGGCTGGCTGGGAACAACATCAACAGGAACCACTTGAACCTTTTCTATTGGTTGCTTTCAGGGATGAGCTTCTTGAACTTCTTCCTCTATCTGTTTGTTTCAAGGAGGTATAAGTATAGGCCAGGGAGTCCCATGCTGGTCTCAAAAGATGACAAGGAGGATAAGCTCTAAGAGCTTAGGCTAAAGGAAAGAGGAATTTTATCATGTATCTGGTTTGGTATGTAATGGGTGCAAAATTAGATTATTTTCTATCTTTGTATAAGTTTGTTTCCTTTCAGGCTTTCAGCTTGTAATTGTAACAAAATTGTAAAAAGAAGAAAAAATAAAAAGAGGGGGAGAACCTGTCAGACAGCCAACCGACCGTCCCTGTCTCACAGCCAAGCAAGATAACAGAAGTACGATCTATAAGAACAGACACTACTAGAAATTTCCCCAATGGGGACCAATTTATAAAAGTGGCTTTTGGCCCAACACACACTGATTTTGGTGGCTAAAGGGCATTAGCCACTATGCAGCCACTAATTGGATATCAGTCCCCTTAATAGCAGGTGCTAATGGTACAAATGCCACCATTAAAAAAACAGTGTGAACACAGAAACCAATGCAGCTCTTCACACTGTTATGGAATTAGTAGGTCTTTAACCTCTGTAATCACACTGATAACAATGGCAAAATTGGTAGGCTATATTAAAAAAAAAATGCACCAAATAGTTGGTGCATATATGTATTTTAAATAAATTTACAAGTTAAAAATACATCCATAAAAACCTATACACTACTAGAAGTGATACTCTTGTAAGCTTCGTCAGTGATTCACAAGGTTCCTTAGACAGTCCCTTTTGCAGCTTCTTGACCTGCAATTTTACAAGCGCAACTCTTTTAACTCATTGGTCAAGAACCAAAGGCTGGCAAAGCACTAAACAGAGCTGGCAAACCCATAATCAACCCAATTCATTAGACAAAACAGAGCAGTGATAAAAATGGTAACTAAACCAATCCAACACATCACAGACAAAAGTTCATAGAACACATAGAAACAGAGACTGATCTGCTAAAAGGTCTTTACTAGGTTAGAAGTTAGAGTTCCAAAGTGCAGTACATATCTAATTATCTCATAAGGTGATAGTTTGGAAAGTGAAGAGGGATTTGACTAAAATTAATTGGGGCTAAAAAAGGGGTGCTAATGGGGATAATTGTAGTAGTGTCAAAAGCTTCTTGCTTATGGCCTCTCCGCCAAAAACATTACTTCTTGTACTCTAAAACATCGGAAACATTCCAGCAAGTCTTTCAATAATAGAAGTTTAGAAGTACCTTGTATTGTTTCTGTAACCAATAAAGGCCATATTGTCATCAATTTTCAGAGTATTACACTGAGGTTTTGATATCTCGGAAACATAAATTGGCATCAGAATGAAATATACTTATCAGCTCATATACTAAAATTTTAAGCTTCATGGTAAAAATGAGACATTATGAACTTCCATGAATTCTGAAAAACTACACAAGAAAAGCTAATCATGATTCCAACAATCAAGCCTGGTAGCAATTGAATAAAAAGAGATTACCTGGCTGAAAAGAATATCAAACCAACTCATCTGGCTTCTGCAAAACGACAAGTCAAATTTTCAGTGTTTACCACATTTTAAAAATAAACATTGAATTGTTTGTGAATATGAACAACACAGTACCCTCCACTTGCTATTCAGAACGTTGACAGCCTTCAATACCTGTTCGATTATCTTAAGATCTACAAACAGATAAGAACTTAATTATAAACCAAGAAAAACATATCCAAAAATACCCATACTTAAAGATCCCAACTCTAGATTGAAGATCCACTGAGTTCAAACCCAGAAATACCCATAAGAAAACCTTTTTTAAACCAAGAACTTCAGGGATAATCATATCAAGCTTTAGCTCATCTAAATTACCTCAAACCCGGCACTGAAAACATCTTAATAACATCCTAAAAGATTTTAATTTAACAAGAGAGGAAATTAAATAACATCTTAACAACACAAATATACAGATCAAGCACAAGTAAAAGACCGACATCCAAAGAAAAATTCCAAGGAACTTTAGAGCTCATACGTTCAATAGCCAACAAAGTGTCAAAATTTCTACTTGTTTTGCAAATTAAAAAAAGAAACTTCAACTAGATAAATCACGCCACCTACAAAGTTAGAAATGGCTGACTCACTTGCTCTGCCCTTCAACAAATACCTTCAAACACAACACAAATTTCCTCTGCAAAAAAGACCACAAAGTTAAGCCTCCAAAAGCTTTTACTTTTCTTCAATAACAAAGAATATAACCCAAACCCTTTTACTTGCATATCGTTTCATGCCAGAGAGAGCTTATACAGAATACCTTCTCGCATGTTTCTCAGTGAAACTCACTATTGTTTTGAACTTTAGGGTTTTCAGAGGGCAAAATCTCGGTTTTGAATTTACAAGGAGACTGATGACGATCTCTTCCTTGGCCATCGATCTGGACGGTGAGCTTGACCCTTCCAGTCGTTGGCGATCTCGAAGAGAAGAAAGAGAGGGCGAGAGAGCATAGAAGTCTGCCGGTGAGCCAATAGAGAAGATCTTCACCTTACTATAGTTGTCTGAATAGTATACATCGTCACCAACAAATAGAAATATCAATCTGATGTGAAACACAGTTTAAATAATTTGATAAATAGAAAAAGAGAGTACCTTTCTACGAAGATATTCATCGGGGATGCCGAACTCTTCCGATCTCGTCAGCCCTGTACCCGACCTAAGCTTCGGCCGAGAATGGTCTGGATCCAGAAGACGGTGTTGACGAACCCATCACTTGTTGATAGCGCCGGTGATGACGACTTCCATATAGAACCGTTTGGTGTCTTGATCAGTGTCTGATCTGGTCATATCGGAGTTTGATCTATGTGCGATGTGCTTGTGTGAGAGTGTGATGGAGGAAGAGAGGCGGAAGAGAGAGAAAGAGGAACTGACGAACGAAGGGAAAAGTGAGGCTATCAGAAACTATTTATATCACGTTACTCGTTAGGGTTCCTAACTTATAGCCAAAACGACGTTGTTAAAGCCTCTTCGGTTTTTGACACTGATGATATTTGGAATAAAAATATGTTAGGGTCACTATTGTCATTAAAATAATAATATGTTACGTGTACTGTTCATATTACCCACTGATAATCAGTGAGAGGAAAAAAAAACCCACTGATGTTTTATAACAGTGTGAAACTATTCATTTGTGACACTGAAGATTTTTAGTGGCACACAAAGAGGTGCTAATGGGGAAATTTCTAGTAGTGAGATCCTGTTCAAGTAAGGTAGTCAACTCATGGCACGTGCATCCGTATTTCAACGCCGGTAGAGTTTCCCTTTCTCCGATGTGGTACTCATTCCTTCACTACAGCTCTGAGAGCTGATAGTTGCCTCTAGACTCAATCTCCTAGTCCTTTACTACATACAGAACCAAAGAGAAAAAATCCAGCACGTTCATCATTTACCAAACATAAGTAAATACGAACTCTTAAAAGTTAAACCTCATATTCAAATGGTTGAAAGTTGAAACATATCTTTATCTAAAGCGAAAGAAAATGCAAAAAGGCTAGTAGCTACCATATAATATAAACACAGAACGACTTTCCCCCTATTCAAAATGGCCATCCCAAGCATATATACCTCAAATTTCTCTGTGCTTTCAATCAGAGTCATCGTCGTTTCCACCTCCACCATTTGCTGAAGGGCACTCATGCTGCCAATGTCCGGGCCACCCACACTTGAAGCAGACATTTTCCCAGTAAGGGCTTCTCCTTCCACCATATGAGTAAACAATGTAGTCATTGTTTGAGTCATCCCCTCCCGCTTAACCACTTCCATGCATTTCCTGATCAGTTGCAGAAGGGCAATCTCGTGGCCACTGTCCTGGGCGGCCACACTTGAAGCATTCATTTCTCCCCACAGATGAACTATCTCCTCCCCCATAGTTGCTCCAACCCGAGGATGCCCTTCCCATTTTCCTTACATACATGTCTTGATCAAGACCTGCTGAAGGGAAATCTTTGGCCCAATGTCCTGGACGACCACACTTGAAGCATTCATTTTGTGCTACAGATGTTTTAAGCTCTTTGCCATAGTTTCTCCTCCCACTAGAAGAGTAGCCAGGAGGTGAACTCTGAATAATAGACACAAAAATTTACACATATTAGTGGACAACAACAAAAGTACGTATGAATATGGAAAAGATTCAAATGTACCAACATCTTGTGGGGCAATGCATAGCTTAATGTGACTTTCAATTCCAACCAAGCCCTTCAAATCGCTTGAGCATTCGCTATTCAACTTCATCACATCATCTTCGACAACTTCGACAATTCCCTCAACTAGTTCGGATTCCTGGTTGGCATAATGTAAGGAAACTAATCTGTCATATCTTTTTATATTAAAGCTGATTTCCCCTAGATGTAAGTAGTATAATAGCTGTAACTTTCCTTCCTTGTAATATAGGTAGTAAACGGATTCCTGACTTGTAGGAACTGATTTCAATCACACTTGTATAAAGGAAACGTTTCTGTATCAATGAGAATCATCTCTTCAGCCAATTGGTTTCTCTCTTTTACATGGTATCAGAGCAGGACTAGATCCTGACTCTTCCCATCTGCTGCACTCTAACTTCTCGTGTAGCCTAATGCTCATTCCCTCATCATCCCAGACAACATGGGCACCGACAATGTCCTCCTACCACCACCTAAAGATCACGGCAAGTCAAAAGCCTATTCTTCCAGTTTTCCTACATCTGAGATGTCGAAATCAGACCTCTCTAATCCCTTTTTCACCCATCACTCAGATCACCCAGGGCCAGTCCTAGTCTCTAAGCCCCTGAATGGAGACAATTACGCAGGATGGAAAAGGGCTTTGACCCTAGCTCTGAATTCTAAGAACAAGCTTGGTTTTGTGAACGGCATAATAAAGGCTCCCTCAGAAGAAACAGACCCAGAAGGTTATGCGACTTGGTCGCGTTGTAATGATATGGTCCATTCTTGGATCATTAACACCATTGATTCAGAAATCACCGACAGTGTCATCTATTATCCTACTGCTCACGAAGTATGGGAAGACCTCTGTGAGCGATTCTCTCAAGGTAATGCTCCGTGTATCTTCGAAATTCAGCGAGAAATCGCTTGTCTTCATTAAGAGCAGTTGTCAGTTTCAGCTTATTATACAAAATTGAAAGGATTGTGGGATGAATTAGCTTCCTATTTAGAGACATCTCGAGGAGCACAAGCAGAGCAACAAAGACTTATGCAATTTCTAATGGGACTGAATGAAACTTACAGTTCTTGTCGTGGCCAGATTCTCCTGACCCTTTACCAACGGTTCGACAAGCTTATGCGGCAGTCTCTCAGGGCGAGAAACAACGCTCACTTGGTGCTTCTCATCCTGGTGCGGAATCACCTTCTGGCGCAGCGATGGCAGTACGCAATCCTGGAAGACCCACTTTCCATTCAGGAAGAGGAGGACGGTTTGAGAGGAACGATCGGCATATCCAACGCCCAGAACGCAATTTTGCGTCTCCAGAAGGACGCCGTTTTGATACCGAACGACGGCAAGGCTCCGGCAGGGGGAGACCACATTGTACCTACTGTGGAGATCCAGGCCACTAGGTACAGACCTGCTATCAACTGATCGGGTATCCCCCAGGTCACCCTAAAGCGAAACAAGGCACAGGTTTTTCTTCGAAGCAATCCAGAGCATCTCCTATGGCAAATCAAGTCAATGCGTCTGTTGAAGACGATAGTGGGCCGACGGTGACGTTTACTGAAGCCCAATTTAAACAGTTTATGATTTTTTTTAGTAATCAGACTTTGAAGCCCAATTCAGATGCAAGCTCGAGTTCCAAACCAAATGCCGTAACAAAACCAGGTTTGTCTAAGGTCGCTTCCCGCAATTGGATTATTGACAGCGGTGCGACAGATCATATTACTTCATCTACGCAATTATTACATAAAAATAATAATTGTTCATTCCCACCTGTTCTATTGCCTAGCGGAGATAAAGTTAACATTTTTGCCAAAGGATCCTTACCTCTGAATACTATGTTTTATCTTCATGATATGTTATCTGTGCCTAAATTTAAAGTCGACTTATTGTCGGTTAGTCGATTGACGAGAGGATTCAGCTGTTCAGTGACTTTCTACCCATATTGGTGTATTTTGCAGGATCTGGCTACGAGGAGGACGATTGGTTTGGGTAAAAAACGCAACGGATTATATTATTTGGTGGCACTAGCGATGGAGAAATCCATGCCCACTCCTTCTGTTTCCACCAAACGCCCGGCTTGTCATCTTACCATCACCTCCACTGATCTATGGCACAACCGCTTAGGGCATGTGTCATCCTCTTGTTTAGGTTTCATTGCTAAGAATTTTTTGCATGTTTCCATTCTGTCTAATAATGCTTGTCCCATATGTCCTTTGGCTAAGCAGAGTCGATTACCTTTTAATACTAGTACCATCTCTTCTGTCAAACCATTTGAAATTATTCATTGTGATATCTGGGGTCGATATCGATTTCCTTCTATTTCTGGTGCTCATTATTTCCTTACCATTGTTGATGACTATACACGTTTTACTTGGATCTTTTTAATGTGCCATAAAGATGAAGCCCAATCACTCATTAAACATTTTTTCAGCTATGTTATCACTCAATTTGATTCTCGTATTAAAACTTTCCGTAGTGATAATGGTAGTGAATTCCTCTCCCTTCGCTCTTTTTTCATTGATAGAGGTGTTGTCTTCCAACATTCTTGCGTTTACACGCCCCAACAAAATGGGGTTGTGGAACGCAAGCACCGACACATTCTTCAAGTGGCTCGTGACCTCAAATTTCAAGCACATCTCCCTTCTCAATTTTGGGGGAGTGTGCACTTACCGCAGTCCACATAATCAACCGCTTACCTTCTCCCACTCTCTCTTTCAAAACACCTTTTGAACTCCTTTACTCGAAACCCCCTTCCTTCTCACATCTCCGTGTTTTTGGATGCCTTGCCTATGCTACCAACGTTCACCCCTCTCATAAATTCGATCAACTTGCCATTCGATCCATTTTCATCGGCTATCCCATTGGTCAGAAAGCCTACAAGTTGTTTGACTTGTCGAGTAAGAAAGTCTTTACTAGCCGAGATGTCCAATTCCATGAAACCATCTTTCCCTATTCTACTCAGCCCAGTTCTATTGCCTCCTCCTTGGGCCATCAACCCGGCCCTATTCCCTTCCTCCCTCACCCATCCACTTCCACCTCAGCTTCTAACTTTCTTTTTACTCCTGCTGCGTCGTCTTCCCATAATCCCTCTGTTTCGTCGTCCCCTTCTCCTGCTCCCGATCCACCCACTTTCCCTCCCTCACCTCCACCACCATCTTCGCAGCCCCCACTGCCCGCCCTCGGCACCTATTCTCGCCGTTGTTCGACGCGGCCTTCGGTCCCCGACTCTGTCCCTTCTGACCCTTCTTCGCCTGTTCCTTCTTCTCTTCTCCGGCGCTGATCTCTCTTCTGCCTGTTTCTCCTTCTTCTTCTCCTGCGCCGGCGCCTCCTTCCCCATCACCCCTCCCAGCTCCTGCTCCGGCTGCTGACCCCGACCCTCTTCCTCATCCTGAGACGGCCCCTCTCCGTCGCTCCGGCCGCCAGACCCGTCCACTAGACGGCCTCACCTATGCTATCTGCTTCACCGTTTCCTCAGACCAGTTGTCTTCTTTGCTGCCCGGTCGGAACCGCGGTACCCGCTACCCCTTGGCTAATTATATCTCTTATCATCGGTATCTGCCATACCATCGGGCTTTCACGGCCACCATCAACACTGTTACTGAGCCACGCACCTACTCCGAGGCTGCTGTTCATCATGAATGGCAGGATGCTATACTTTCCGAACTCCAGGCTCTTCAAGCCAACCGCACTTAGACACTGACTCCACTTCCGGCTGGTAAGGTTCCTATTGGTTGTCTTTGGGTTTATAAGGTGAAACACCGAGCTGACGGTTCTGTTGAACGGTATAAATCCCGTTTGGTTGCTAAGGGTTTTACTCAGTTAGAAGGGGTCGATTATCAGGAGACTTTTTCTCCTACTGCAAAAATCATTACTGTTCGCTATTTGTTGGCTTTGGCTGCCACTCGTGGTTGGCAATTGTATCAATTGGATGTCAATAATGCGTTCCTCCATGGGGATTTGACCGAAGAAATCTATATGTCTCCTCCACCTGGTCTTCGGCGACAGGGGGAGGAGAATCTGGTATGCCGATTACACAAGTCTTTATATGGTTTGAAGTACGCCTCACGGCAGTGGTTTGAGAAATTTTCTGATGCTGTATGGTCAGCCGAGTATGTCCAATCTAAAGTTGATTATTCATTGTTCACTAGAAAGCATGGGGATTCATTTACTGCGCTTTTGATTTATGTTGATGACATATTGATCACCGGGAATGATTTGAAGGCCATTACTGCACTTAAAACCTTTTTACATACTCAATTTCGTCTCAAAGATCTTGGCGACTTGAAGTATTTTCTTGGTATTGAAGTTTCGAGTTCTAAACGTGGTATTTTTATATGTCAACGTAAGTATGCTCTGGAGATTATTGAAGACACAGGGTTACTAGGAGCTGCACCTGTGGATACTCCCATGGAGAAAGGTTTAAAATTGTCTGATCATAGTGATTTGCTCAAAGACCCCGGAAAGTACAGAAGGTTAGTTGGCAGGCTTATATATCTCACAGTTTCACGACCCGACATCACTTATGCAGTCTATGTCCTCAGTAGATTTATGAACCAACCAAGAAAAATGCATTGGGAGGCAGCATTGAGAGTAGTACGTTATCTAAAAGGTGTTCCTGGACAAGGTCTGTTTTTCTCTTCCATTAATGATATAAAGTTGAGAGCTTATTGTGACTCTGATTGGGCGGGATGTCCTGTCACCAGAAGATCTACCACCGGGTACTTTGTCTTTCTTGGACCTTCCTTGATTTCTTGGAGGTCAAAATGTCAAAAAACAGTATCCTTGTCTTCAGCAGAGGCAGAATATCGTGCCATGACAGGAACGTATTGTGAGTTGACTTAGTTACGTTATCTGCTTAGAGATCTGGGCCTCTCTCTTCGTGAACCAGCCTTGCTGTTTTGTGATAACAAGGAAGCTCTACACATTGCGGCCAATCCCGTTTTTCATGAGCGAACCAGGTACATCGAGATGGACTGCCACTACATTAGAGACAAGATTCTAGATGGTTCAGTAGCCACGAGGTATGTGAATTCTGCTTATCAACTTGCCGATGTCCTTACTAAGCCTTTGGGGAAAGATATCTTTGTTCTTATGATTCACAAGCTGGGAGTGCAAGACATCCACTCTCCAACTTGAGGGGGAGTGTAAGGAAACTAATCTGTCATATCTTTTATATTAAAGCTGATTTCCCCTAGATGTAACTAGTATAATAGCTGTAACTTTCCTTCCTTGTAATATAGGTAGTAAACGGGTTCCTGACTTGTAGGAACTGATTTCAATCACACTTGTATAAAGGAAACGTTTCTGTATCAATGAGAATCATCTCTTCAGCCAATTAGTTTCTCTCTTTTACACATAATGACCAAGAACAAATAATTACTAGTTGAGGACTTGAGATCATATAGTTAACCAGTCAGAAACATGAATTAGTAAAAAGTCGAAAAAGTTACCGAAAGTTGCGTGAATCAAACCCAGCTAGTTTGGAAGATTTAGTTAAAGCATCCCTCCACTTGAGCAACTTGTCTGGCTTGTCCTTGAAATGTTCTTCATGTCGAACAAATGCAGCTGCATAGCTCTCCCTCTGGTGGCGTACATGTGACGGATCTACTTCGTAAAAAATGGGTATAACCAATTGTTTATTTCTTTCTTTACATTCCATAATATGTGCAAGTTCATCCAAGCACCATGTGGAAGAAGCATAGTTTTGTGACAAAATAACCACGGAAAGCTTTGATTCCTCAATTGCTTTAAGAAGGGCAGGTTCAATTTCCTCTCCGATCTTAAGTTCGTCATCTATGTAGGTTTTGATTTGCTCCCTATCTAAAGCCGCAAGAAGATGGCTGGTAAAAGTCTTGTGGGTGCCCTCCCCTCTGAAACTAAGAAAGACATCATACCTAAAGCCGTCAGGTGCAGAAGAAGAAGCCATATTACAGAAACACGTACAATAATCCACAAGTCCAAACTGGCAAACTCTTTCTTGGAGAAAAACTCTCCAGCTTAAGAAATAATTAAAACGAATACTAAATTAAGTGGTGGAAGTCTACATGTACAATGTAAATCGACATAAGAAAAATGAACGAACGCTTTCATGGTAAACAAAACAGATCGATCAAGCAGTGAGGGAGAAGAGAGAATCATAGATTGTGCTGATCTGATTATCAGTGTTGGATTTGCAGAGATTTTGAACTTGCTAGTAACAAAAGAATCCTTTCTTTTTTCTTTTTTCTTTTTTCTTTTTTCTTTTTTCTTTTTTGAGTAAAGTAAGAATCATTGGGACTAGAATTCTTAGTAGCAGAGATAAAAAGAAGATACCAATGAGGAAAATTCTAAGCACTTTAGTCAAGATATCTTTCACTACTTGTGATTCAAATTAAAATGAGAGGAACAGGTAGTGGCCTACATGGCTGAGTTTCCAGGCTTGACTAACGAAAGATAAATAAGTCGGTAGGAACAAGCATGAACGAGAAAAGTTGCAACCAATCAACCATAATATGAGGTGCATGACAAATACAAAATAATGAAAATATTAACTTACCTAGGCATGAAATTGATCAAATTAAGCTTTCAAGATTAGTGAGTGGTAATTTAAAACAAGATTTGTATCCCAACTCTGTTTGGGACCTTTCTCTGTCCTCACAGTACTTAACTACCTTATAACATTACATTCACCATAAGGCCAGTTTATCCTGCAGGGGTAATCTGATCAGCTCAAATGCTTCTATCATCTTAAGGCCGATGCCTTTTCAAGTGTTAGAAGTGAACAAAAAATAGGTTAGATACCGGTGTCGCACTCTTTTGGGTATATATCACTTTGTATACCTAACCTGTGGCATTCAAAAAATAGCTTATGGAACATCACTTCAACAGGGCTAAAAAAAAATCATGAACATGGTAGTTGAATCCAGCTGAAAAGGTTTAAGAACAACAAAGAAAAATAAAAAGAGGGGGAACCTGTCAGACAGCCAAGCGACCACCCCAGACTTGATGAATCAAGCTGAGAACGATCATCTACAGCCACGGTGACCCAAGGATCACAAGCCGTCAATCACGCTCTAATCGCATGGCTCTGCTTCATCCACCAGGTTTAGATTCCTGTCTCCTTAGAAATCAAGGATACAGAGGTACGATCCTATAGAACAGATCCTGTTCAAGTAAGGTCGTGGGCTATCAGCACATGCATACTTATTTAAACGCTTCTATTATTCCCTTCTGTCCAATGTGGGAGGCTTTTCTTCTCTAGTTTTACACCTCTGGGAGATGATAGTTGTCTGACTTGTCTCTACAGTACTCGATCATACAGAAGCACAGAGAAAAGTCGACCCAGCACGTTTTCTCATTCATCAAACATAATCAAATACGAACTCTTAATATTTAATAATTTCTTTTCAAATGCTTGAAACATTTCTTTGTCTAAAGCGAAAAAATAACATGAAAAAGGGCTAGTAGCTGCCATATAACAGAGATGACTTTCCTCCTATTCAAAACGGCCATCCCAAGCATACCTCAATTTCTCTGCTCGTTCCATCAGTGCCAATATCGTTTCCACCTCCACCATTTGACGAAGGGCACTCTTGCTGCCAATGTCCGGAGCGCCCACACTTGAAGCAGTCATCTTCCCAGTGAGTGCTTCTCCTTCCACCATATGAGTAAACAATGTAATCATTGTTTGAGTCGTCCCCTCCCGCTTGACCACTTCCATGCATTTCCTGATCAGTTGCAGAAGGGCAATCTCGTGCCCAATGTCCTGGGCGGCCACACTTGAAGCATTCATTTCTCCCCACAGATGAACTATGTCCTCCCCCATAGTTGCACCAACCCAAGGGTGCCCTTCCCATTTTCCTTCCATACATGTCTTGATCATGACCTGCTGAAGGGCAATCTTTGGCCCAATGTCCTGGACGACCACACTTGAAGCATTCATTTTGTGCTACAGATGTTTTAAGCTCTTTGCCATAGTTTCTTCTCCCACCAGAAGAGTAGCCATGAGGTGAACTCTGAATAATAGACACAAAAATTTCACACATATTAGTGGACAGCAACAGAAGTATAAATAAGGGACAGATTCAAATGTACAAAGAAAACAATAAAGATACCAAGCAGGGAAGTGAATAACATCACAGAGTCCACATCAATGAAGCTCTTCATAGAACAATTGTTAAGAAACCAAAACCATATATATATATAGAACCATGGAAATACACTCCTGCATTAATTTCTTTAACAATTTGAATGTATGTACAAGTTCTCTCTTTTCACTTGTTTCCATTACATAATCTCGTTACATGATTAGAAAGTTCACTTAGAATTGCTTTTACAAAAAAATCATCAAATCGAATATGATTTAGTCAACTAACTATTTCAAGCATCATTATAAGAAGTTAAGAACATAACTTTATCAAAATATACTGGATACTTATATGTCTATAAAAGATCCAATTTAGTTGATGTTTTGAAGATATTCATTCATTACAAAATGATTTGAAAAATCAACAATTCTAACACGATAATACAATTAGAAACAAGGAAATGTTTGCACAGATTGATATGGAGTCGTGTCTACTAACAAGTTCGTGTACTTTGGGTTAAAGAATCATGATCTAAAACTCTAGAAACTGCGACGCTAGCTAGAATTCAAAATTCTATAGATAACTAATTCTCGACCAAAAGCTAGCCGCTACAGAAAAAGGGATTGGGTATTCACAGTAAATATTCCTAGATAACTAAAACTGGGAAACCCGAGATGTTCTACTAGTAGTCACTAGTCACTAATGAAAAACTGCCACAAATTTTTTTGCTTGACTGTCTTTCTTCTTAACATTAGTAGTCTCAAACCAAGTCTCAAAGCCAAGCAGTTGAAACTAAAAATTCTTGTCTCCTTCAATTGTGAAAACTTTAGGGTTCTATAAATTTAGGCTTGTTCGCAAAAACACATGCACCACCTCTAGATTTCACGGTGGTGTCAAATGCAATATGTTTCTGTCCATTTGACCGGAAGACCACAGTGACTTCTAAAACCTAAAAACGTCAATTTTCTAAATAGAGCATAGAGACACAAATTGACATCGCAGTAAAACTTTGGTTACAGTGACTATTGATCAATGAATTTATACAAACTGGAAATTACGCTTACTAAAACGAGGAACCAAAATTAAAACTACCTGAGATGACAATCGGCCTTCACTCTTTGCCCTTCTCCCTCAGAATATCGTGAATTTTCTTGAACAAAACCCTAACGGCCTGCAAAGCTGATTATCACTAATTTTGGTTAATTAATTCAATTTGATTTGATGTTAAATAAAGACCGGCATTTCTCTACACATGCAGAGCATGTGTAAGTATTTTTCTTTTCAGAAAAAAAATAATAGATGAAAACAGTTATTGCAGAGAGAGGCTAGTGGGAGAGAAAAATAGAATTTGTGGGATTTATTTTGTTTATTTTTGTTAATAAAAATATAATTTGCAATTGTCATAATGTCCCTTGTGATTTAATTAATTCTCTTAGTATTTTAATGTTTTAGGTGTTAAAAAGTATTGACTTACTTTGTAGAGAGTAAGAAACGTATAAAGAGAGATGAGGGGAAAAATAGAGAAGTATGTTATTCAGTCTTAGAGGCCTCCCTTATATAGAGGTAGGGTTTACATGATAAGTGTTTAAACTATAGATATATTACATGTAGGTCCCTAACTAATAACGTGGACAGCCACATAAGAAATAATATTTACAACACTCCCCCTTGGATGTCCACCAATTGATGATGGTATTGGACGCGCTTATTGTTGCCTCGTTAAAAACCTTGCCAGGTAACAAAAACCCAGTGGGATAAAAATAACCCTGGTCGAAGGACAAAAAGAGCACAACGCGCATATGTCCTAGGTAGCATGTTTCTTGATGCTCCCCCCGATTGCAATCTCCCCCTGATCTTTGCATGCGTCGCTTGATAGCTTCGAGAGTCGTCTCAATCCGATCCCTTCCACTAACTTCTGGAAAGTACACTTAGGTAGAGATTTGGTGAATAAATCAGCCAAGTTTTCGTCGGATCGAATTTGCTTCACTGCAATTTCTTGATTCTTTTGAAGCTCATGAGTGTGAAAGAACTTTGGCGCGATATGCTTAGTCTTGTCACCTTTGATGAATCCTTCTTTAATCTGAGCAATACAAGCAGTATTGTCTTCATACATGACTGTTGGTTTGTCAGTTACTGAAGGTAAATCACAGGTGCTTCGAATGTGGCGAATCATAGATCTTAACCAAAAACATTCTCGGCCAGCCTCATATAAAGCAATTATTTCTGAATGATTAGAGGAAGTTACCACGAGTGTTTGCTTAGATGATCGCCATGAAATTGCTGTGTCTCCACAAGTAAAAACATATCCTGTTTGAGAGCGACCTCTATGCGGATCAGAGAGATATCCTGCAT
>BDJD01003763.1:9068-46597 GCA_002564525.1 Rosa multiflora | reverse complement strand
ATGAAGACTATTTGAGGACTTTCTAGAGCTCCACTTTTAAATTATATTACGGTAAAAAAAAATTCAATTATATTACGGTAAATTAACCGTTAAATGTTTAGGAGATCTACTTTTTAATTATATTACGGAAAAAAAAAATTCAATTATATTACAGTAAATTAACCGTTAAATGTTTATGTATGCATGAGCAGATTACTTCTAAAATTTTTCTTCTAAATTGCTAATTGTTAAGGTATCGAACTAGATTAAATCAATGGACGAACTAAATCTGTCAAACATAAACCGTTTATGGTCATAACAGATAAATCACGATTATGAATACTTTAACGATTTTTAATTTAGTTAAAAATTTACATAAATGATCTACACATAAATATCTAATTAAAGTTCTAACGGTTGATTTGCGAAAATATAATTGGAAAGTATGTCAACCGCAAAAGTCCTCATTATATATATATATATATATATATATATATATATATATATAATAGAACGTCTACACAGATGCAAAAGTGCGGACGTCCCTCCTCAGGCCTCGATCAGGAGTCAATGGCGGAGTTGCGGTTGTTGATGCCGAACCAGGCCTCGATGTCGAGCCTCTGCTTGCCGCTGGAGTCGTCGATGAAGAGTTCGAAGTCGACCTTGATGGGTTTTCATGGTTTCAGGCGAGCTCGCCGCGCACACCTTCGATTCCAATTAGCTGAGCCTTCACCTTGATGGTGACGCTGTCTGGGATGTCTAGAGTGTTTGTCCGACAACCACAGCACCTAAAACCGTCGCTTGATAGAGGCCTGAGGAGGGATGTCCGCACTTTTGCATCTGTGCGGAAGTCCGCTTCTGGTCCAGCTTGTGTGTGTGTGTGTGTGTGTGTGTATGGACTCGGGGGTGTAAAGAGAGGAGTGGATCCTATCCTTAGACTGATAACATCGATAACGTACATTATATCTCTGCTGAGCTGCTAGTAAGTTTCACGTCATTTTTTTTAGGGGAGGGAGGGGGTACTAGTTTTCAACACTGTGACCGATTTACCATAGTTATATATATATATATATAGATAGCAAAAGTGTCGATGTCCACTTTTGATCAAGCCTCTGTGTGTGTGTGTGTGTGTATCGTTAAGGAACCGAACTAGATTAAATCAATAAACGAAATGAATTTGTCCAACCTGAACTGTTCATGTTCATAAGTGTAAATAGCAGTTTTAAATGTCTTAATGATTATCAATTTGGCTGAAAATTTGCAGAGATGATCTACTCATATATACCTAAAAACTGAACGGTCGAGATGTGGATATGCGATCGTAAAATAAGTCTATTCAAGGAAATCCTTATATTTGAAAAACTAAGGAGGTCCTTAATATAGAAAGAATGTGTGTGTGTGTGTAGAGAGGATTAGAAGCGGGCGTTCGCACTTGATGCAAAAGTGAGGACGCGGCTCACGGAGGCTCGAGGCAGCGTGGATAGCGGCACTGGTTCTGTCCTCGGAGACCAGCGACACCCCGGACGATGTCACCATCAAGTTGAAGGCCAACATGATCAAAGTCGCAGGTCTGCTTCAAAAGTTCAACAAAAACCCCGAGCAAACCAATTTCAACTTCGAACTCATCATGGAGGAGTCCACCGGCAAGAAGAACCTCAAGATGGATGCCTGGTTAGGCACCGGCAAGATCAGCCGTTAGCGCTACCATCCACACCGTCCAGAGGCGTTATGAGCGACGTTCGCACTTTTGCATCTTTGCGAACGTCCGCCTCTGATCCGGCCTAGTACAGTTCAGGTTGACAGATTCAATCCGTCCATTAGTTTAAGCGAATTAGATATCTTAACGATCATCAATTTGGCTGAAAATTTGCAAAGATGATCTATACACTAGTACCTAAAAGCTGAACGGTCGAAATGTGGATATGCGACCGAAAAGTGACCCAAAACTTGAACTTCACACTTTAATTTCAAAGCGGAGCTCCGCTCTAAATAGGATCTGCATATATATATATATATATATATATATATATAATAATTAATAATCTCTTTGATTTTAAACTAGCTACAAGCATTTTGAATTGAAATGAGCCATGAAAGAAAATGCATTTCAACAAAAAATGAGCCATGAAAGGGAATGCTAAAGTAAAATTCTAAAGCGATCTAACAGAATGCAACTCTAGAGTAAAGCTCAAAGTAAATAACCTGACACTACCATGAAAAACTTCGAACACAGTCAAAACATGTCCCCAATTTATTCATGTTCCTAAAGAATCACTCTACACGGAGAGTGTTTTCTCAGACTCAATTGAAAGATTAAAAGTGAAAAATAAAAATGACAGGCCCAGCAAGTTAAGTAAGAGATAAAGTCTGCATTAAAAGTTTAAAATAGAGGCCCAAATACAGAGCCTTAGGCCCAAAAACAACAGCTCCAGACCCATCCAAGCTCTATCAACAAGCCCAACAGCACCAAGTCCACGAGCCAAGATCAGCAGCAAACTTGTGGGATTGCCCATTTGGTTAAGTCAACTTTTGTTATGGGTTTTGCTGAGCATTTACACACTGTAGATTAGATTGGGAATGCTCAAACTTTGTCTGCAAATTGGACTACTCTGTATTGTTGATATCCTAAACTAATAGGTTGGCTGTTTCATATAAGCCAATTTTTTTATGGGTATGTTAAGGATGTAGATAATGAAGAAACATTGCCAATACTGCTGCTTAGAATGCAAAACTGAACTCATCTGCATATTTGTTGGTAAATTACCTGTTTTAGCAACTTGTAGATTTGCCCATATCATAAGACAAGCCAATTCTTGTGGTTGGTTAGCATTTAGTCAGTGAATTTTAGATGGTCAGTGGTGCTACTTCACCATGTAATTTCTATAAAAATATCCATAGGGGTTTGGAAAATACGTGATTTTAAATTTAACTAACTTGTGACCAATTTCATGTAAATCAACTTTTTTATGGTTTTGCTGAGCATTTAGACATAAAGATGAGATTGCATATGGTGCTTACTTGCTTTGTAAATTGAAGCATGATTTGTGTATGTGCCAAGACTATTGTTCTTGTTCTAACACTAATGATTGTTGGATCAATTGCAGCTTATATGCCACATCTGAGTCTCCTGTACGCAGATCTGAGTGATGAAGATAAGAAAAAAGCTCAAGAGAAAGCCAGCATTCTGGACGAGAGCATTGCTAGTCTGAGCTTCCCCGTTACTCGCCTTGCATTGTACAAAACTGACACTGAAGATAAAACTCTAAAATCTTGGGAGAAGATTGCTGAGTGCACACTCCAACCCAATTAGGTCTCTTGATGTTTGTGTTTCAACTTGTAATGACACTCTGTTCCAACGTCCCCGTCAACTCTAATGTGTAAAGTTGAAGTTTTAATGTAATGTCAAAGGCTCAAAGCTGTCACAAAAAAAGCTGGGGTTGTATGCCAGCTAGTCTTGCTTTGTATTTCTGATTTTCTGCAATTTGAATAAGGAAACACCTTGGTTGGCCACTTGGCCGCCGCTATGTTTGGCCGCCACTAATTCTCAATAATGTTAGATCTTCCATGTGTTTCCTCTCAAATGAGTACCTATAGATCCAACGACTGGTACGAGTTATAATGAATATGACAGAAATGTATTTAGTGTTCAAACGAGATTGGTCTACTTGCCAATCCCTGCAGTAAAAGCCTACTGAACTTTCTTGTTGAGTACTTAATATAGAGGGACCTCAAATTAATAAAATTTTCCAGATGAAAAGGACCTTGATGCTTATCAGATACACCTGAAGCCAATATATCCTCATTCCCTGTGGAATAGCCAAAAGGAAACATGAATCCTTCTTCTCCTCATAGTAGCGTCAGCACACACGCAATGTGTGTGCGCACTGTATTGTTTTTCTGAGTCATATATTCTACCTTCTTTCTTTGCGGTTTGATTATTGTTTCTTCCAAATATATGTGTCTTTCATGTATGAACGATAAAATCTTTATTCTTGAATGAACAAAAGAATTCATGGTCAAAGATATACCGAAAATCCGTGAACAAACCCAAAAAGCTAGGTTCTAGTCAGGGTGTGGTGGCTTTCTTATTTGAGTGAGTTTAACCTTAAAATTGAACAGAAGTTGCACAAGGACGGCAGTCAAAAATTGTAGCTTGGATCTCAAGTTAAAGCTTATCTCATGTGACCTTATCTCATATCATCACAAGAGTAGAATGACAAAAAGAAAGAAGAAAACAATTAAACAATGAGTTGTACAACTACATCCTACAGCATGAGCGCAGCCTCAAAGTCAATTCTGATCCAGAATTCATGTTTTATCATCATGGCCAGAGGTATTACAGTTTCTTTGCTAAGAAAATGAATATACTAATTTCTCCCATCATTTTTTTCTGAGGCTTGATTATGATACATTGAACAAGCCAACTTAACCAAATTGGTTGTGAATTGTTTGAGTCCACTTGTTTATAAGAGTAAGACAAACTGAGGAAGTAATAGCAGTCCTCCTGCAACAACCCCTATAATCCTCTCAGTTTTGTTTTCTTTCCACTAAAACTTGGTTGGTGTTGAAAACTGAAACTCGAAACCATGTTCCTTGTTTGGCCATATGTGATCTGTGGATATTTTAGCTCAAAATTTTCCAAAATTAGGTTCAAAGAGGATGACAAAACCCAAATTTCTAGTTTCTTCATTTTCCTTTCTTTCTTGTAGTTCTCGAATGTTGTTGTACATTAGAATATCAACTAAATCAAAAATCGTTTAGTCTTTCAGTGGTTTTATGTTGAATAATAACCCCAATTAAACTATCAAGTATGAAAGTTGGTTCAAACAGATTAAATGTGGAAGTAGAAATGTGCATGAGAAAGTGAAGATATAAACGTCGTTGTTAACTTGTTTCATTTGGTCCGGAAAGACAATTCAAATCGCAATAGTTTTCATGTGACGTGATATTGTAGACTTAATTAACGGATAAGGGAGAGAATAGTTTCCAGGAATCATCAACATTTTTAGTACCACTTATTCCTAGTTTCTAACGGTACGCACCACTATCTCATGGATCTAGTCATTGCTATAAAGTCGAAAATTATTGTGTCATCCAGAAGGACAAAGTACAAACAAATAAATATCAAATTATCAATTAATTCTCCCTATATACTTGATACAGTTTCAGTCTTCTCTTGTTAATGTTGACACTATGATCAAGCATGAGTAGAAGAGATATAAGTACACGTACGATCAGACAGTTAGGGCACAATTGAGTAAGGAATCAATTACTTGCACAACGACTCTTTCTGACAATTCTATTGGATTAAGCCATTATGTGTAATTTGGGTGATCTATAAAAATTGAGAAATTTTTCAAAAAAAAAAAAAAAAGGTAAAGAATCAACTTAACTACTACAACTTAGAACGAAAGATACCTCCGAACTACTGTCTATAACATAATCTTAATAAAAATTAGAAAATATTTGCGCTTCTTTTCAAACCTAAACTAATCATTAAAATCTTTATCGGATAACACCCAGAAAAAATTGATAGAACAATAATAATAAAGGTTTCGCATTAGATCGATACTCCCGCGCCCGCCCCTCCAGGTCCACCACAGTTGAGGGTTTCACCACTTCACCCGCTACACTTTACCGACCAGTTCGTTGATGGCGCAATCACCACACCCGCGCACATTAGCTAAACCCCTCTCACCCTGCGCCGTCGTCGCGTACTAGTCGTTACCCCGAAGTTTCTCCCCACGCGCTCGACCCCAATCGCCAGAAAAGTATAAAACGACGAATTGAAAAAAGAAACCGAAAAAGAAGAACGTTACACTGTTACAGCTAACAAAAAAGACACGCGCTTTTAACAAAAAAGACACGCGCTTTTCTTCTTCCTATAAACCCGTCGAACATAGAGAGAGAGAGAGAGAGAAAACTTCGCAGCTTTTATGGATTTGAAAACGACGCCATTGCGGTTCACTCTGGGCAAGCAGTCGTCTCTGGCGCCGGAGCGTGAATCCGACGCCGGAGACGCGGAGGAGGACGAGGTGGAGGTGATCGATCCCCGAGTGAGGCTCATGTACTTGGCCAATGAAGCCGACTTGGACGGGATCAAGGAGCTTCTCGATTCCGGCATCGACGTCAATTTCCGCGACATCGATAATCGGACGGCGCTGCATGTCGCCGCGTGTCAGGGCTACTCCGACGTCGTTTCGCTGCTGCTTGAGCGCGGAGCTGATGTTAATACTAAAGATCGCTGGGGCAGCTCCGTAAGTTCACCATGCTCACCAAGCTTTAGTCTTAATTGCTTAATCTCTGCTTGCTTAAGCTTAATTCTGTACAAGACTTAGAGAAATGTAGATGAAAATGTTACGAAAAGTTGGAAATCGGAGAAGAAGATGATGATTTTGACAGTCTAGTTTTGCTTGAACAGCCTCTTGCAGATGCTATATACTATAAGAAACATGATGTGATCAAGCTTCTGGAGAAGCGCGGCGCGAAGCCTCTGGTGAAATTTTGATTTACGTAGTGCTTTCTTGGTTTTACTGAGCTGGTTTTTGTTTGATTTGCTTATATTATGCTCGTTAAAATGTTCAGATGGCACCAATGCGCGTTAAGTATGCGAGAGAAGTTCCCGAATATGAAATTGATCCCAAGGAGCTTGATTTTACTAACAGTGTTGAAATAACCAAGGTAAATATTTTTATGCTGGTTAAATGTTCAAATTGCCTATGCAAAAGTGATCATGAAAAGCTGTTAATGTCGATTTGCTATGGTTTTGAATGTGTTATAAGAAGTGTTTGAATTAGCGTGTTGCTAATTGCTAGTTGATTAATATCTTGTTGTCTTGTTAGTTGTGCTCATCTGTTTCTTTGTGTTCCAGGGAACATTCCATTTAGCATCTTGGCGGGGAATACAGGTTGCTGTGAAAAGGCTTGCGGAGGAACTAATTGTTGATGAGGCTAAAGTGTGCGTTGTTCATGAACTACTTATCATTTTTCCAATTCCTTCTTTTCTAGCTTTATGGTCTTTGAAGTTATGGATCAATTTTGGTCTTTCTGCAGGAAGGCATTTACGGATGAGCTTGCATTGCTTCAAAAGATACGGCATCCAAATGTAGTGCAATTTCTGGGTGCAGTAACTCAAAGTAGTCCAATGATGATTGTAACAGAATACTTGCCTAAGGTTTTGTCCCTTTTCTGTGCTTGTATTTGGTATCTAATCTTTCTAAAATATTTTCTAGTAACTCATTTGGAATAGTTGCAATGTTTGTGCCTCCATAATGTTAGAGGAATGGTTATATTTCGTAATGTTTCAGCAAAAGCTCATGTTTTGGTAGTGTGAAGCGAAAGCTTGAGGTGCTTCATTGCTCTTAGATGGTTGTGCTTTTTTTGTCCATATTAGTGCTCAAAATATGGCTCTAAGGATCCATTGCTAATTGCAGAATTAAATAGGCATAACCTTGTTAATATGATTTACTTGCATCTTCTGTCTTGTATTTTTTTGTTTTTTTGTTTTGTTTTTGCCAGTCAGATTAGAGTTCCTGGGTAACATAGAGCCTTTACTTTGTTGAGTTGACATTCCTCTACAGAGGTGCATAGAAGTAAAATGGAACACAGTAGCTAGTTTGGAGCTTAAAATTTAGAATTTTTTAGATCTTTATTTTGTTTTGGCCTTATTGCAGGGAGACCTACGTGCATTTTTAAAAAGAAAAGGAGCATTGAAACCGTCGACAGCTGTGAGATTTGCACTTGATATTGCAAGGTCTGTTATTCTTTTGATTTGGCCTTGATTATCATTTTCTGAATATCAACAGATAACAAATTTGAAGAATTATAATTTACCTGTTAGAATAAAGGATTCATTGCATTTACAAAGGAGGACATCTGTTAAAAAACTCAAATGCAAGTGTACAATGTTATACAAAGTGGAAAGTGGTCATTAATATATCTTACATATAGATTGAATTTCAGAGTTATTGTCCATTTTGTTGAAATGTCTGTCCTTGATTTGATTGTGGTTCTTTATCCCAGTTGCTTATTTAGTGGTGATGGCTTCTTTTAGTAAGCTAATGAGCATTTCCTTTAGCATCATCTTCTATTCTCCCTTTTTTGTCATGGCAAACAAAAGTATGTGTTCTGTTTGTTGTGTCCACCAAGATTCAACACAGGATTTAAAATTTCTTGGCTTACCAGAGGCTCTGTAGAAATGAGAGGCATCATTTCTTTAATTTAATTTTTTTTCTTTTTCATTTGTTTTTCATGTTTATATGTTTTTTTTTTCCTCTTGTCACAGAATAGAATAGAGCAAAACAAACACAATATGCTACCTAGTTTGGTAGAAATAAGCATCCTATCAAGCATATGCATCCTGGATCTAAATGACTGCATCAGTTTTTGCAATTTCAAAAGCATTATTGCCTAAACCAATCCAACTTTTGAACTTGGCCTTTGCTTCAAGTCCTGAAAACCTCTAGATATAAATTCTTAACAGCTCTTTCTTGTTAAAAATTTTAATGCTTGGATGCTCTGCATACAAAATATAATTGGATTTGTAGTTGCAAGATCTTATTTTCATTCCTGTATTAAAGGCAATTTAAAGTAAAAACTGATTTACTTATTCTACAATGAATGCTTCAGGAGTAAAGACTATCACCGCATTGAGGCTTGGTTGATAAACAGCTAACATGTATTTTGGTTGCTTACTTTTGTTTTGAGAGCAAAATCATTTTTTATTGCTTGAATATAGTTCTTTACCACATTATCTCTGGATATCATGCAGGGGAATGAATTATTTGCATGAGAATAAACCAGCACCAATTATTCATCGTGATCTTGAGCCTTCGTAAGTTTCTTATTTTTTTCTTCCTAATCTCCATTCTGGTCTTAGCATTTACCAAGAGGCCCATTCTTTTTGGTTATCTTTTCTTCGTTTACTGGTCTTTCACCTGAAGAACTCATGTTCATATTCACATTACTATTTCAAAAGAGGATTCTGTTGTTTCCCTTGATAGCCTTAATAGTGTTAATGGCAGGCCTTTTCTTCTAATGTTGCTAACTAGTTTGATGACAGAAATATATTGCGAGATGATTCTGGGACCATAAAAGTTGCTGATTTTGGAGTGAGCAAGTTGCTGACAGTTAAAGAAGATAAGCCTTTGATTTGTCAAGATGCTTCATGTGAGTGTTTTCTTCTGGGCAATACTTTATTGAATAGATCCTTACCAAACTAATATGTTGCTTAGGTGCAGTGTTGCCTAGGTAGTATCTTTCTGAAAGGGAAAAAAGTAGTTCTTTCTGGTTCTTTTTCTATACAGATGTACTTTTCTATAATTTGGTAGCCCTTCATTGTGGAAACTTCCATGCCATCGGTTGAAGTTGTAGATTGTGAGTGACTCAGTATCATTTGTTGATTTCCATTGACAGGTCGATACATAGCTCCTGAGGTTTCTAAGAATGAAGAATATGATACAAAAGTGGATGTATTCTCTTTTGCTTTAATCCTACAAGAGGTAGATGGTTCATTTCTGAATCCTAGACTAGTTTCACCTATGAAGACATTGTCATGCCATCTTAGTGCATGGTTCCACACCCATGTTATACATCAACTGTCTCTTTCAACATGAATTTATTATCAAAGAGTTTAAATCAATACATAGGAGATATATTGTGTGTTTATCATGAAGAAGATGACCATTTCTTAAGCATGAATCATTAAATGTATGAAGCTTCATTACTGACCTTAGTATGCTGTATCAGATGATAGAAGGCTGTCCACCATTTTCTGCCAAGAAAGATAGTGAAGTTCCAAAAGTATATGTTGCAAGAGAGCGCCCACCTTTCAGAGCTCCAGTAAAGCGTTATGCACATGGCCTTAGAGAGTAAGTGTGTTGCTAAAACAACTTTCTCTGCTTTTATTGATTAGAGTTTCTGTTCAGTTTCTAGTTTCTGCCCCGGAATTTCAGCCCCTACTGATGGGCATTTTGTTATTGGTGTTTCTACTGACAATGCAAACCCCTTCATATATTACTTCTTTGCCAGCATGTTTTGTATAGTTTCTCTTCCTCAGAGTATCATCAAATGTAGCATTTGAGTTTCCAGAAGCCGATCAAACTTTGTTTTCTTAACTCTGTGTGTGCTCTCTCTTTAGGGTCACAAACATTATCTGATCTTGTTCTGATACCTGCTCACAGGTTAATTGAGGAGTGCTGGAATGAGAAACCAGCTAAAAGACCATCGTTTAGGCAAATAATCTTGAGGTTGGAATCTATTTATAACACCATTGGCCATAAAAGGCGTTGGAAGGTCTGCTCCCTCTCTGGATTTATCTTTCTGGAATAAGTATTAGATGAATTTGAGAAACTGAATAACTGAAAAAATAAAAACCTTCACATTTGGTAAATTAAAGTTATTAAATGGCCTGTAAATCCTGAATTACTTTTCTTGAATTCATGAAGTATCATTCAAGGGTTTGGGGAATTCTAATAATAGGATGGTGGTTTCCTGCTGTCACTTTGTTTACTTTTACATTCCAGCATATACTTGCTGAAGAAGTCTTTTTCTTACCCTCCACGTAATATGTACAGGTTAGACCATTGAAATGCTTTCCAAATCTAGAAGCCATGTTGAGGAAAGATCATATCAGTCTGAGCAGCAGAAGCCGTTCATCACGTTCCTCTGCTAGCAGCATATAAAAACAGAATCTTATATGAATGTCTAAACAGCTAGCAGACGTTACCATCTCCAGCTTGATAGCGGAAACTGTGTTCACAAGACAGTAGAATTCGGTTGTGTAACTCCACTAATAGTCATTAAATTTGAATTCTTCAAGATTCTTTTTAACTCTCCCTTTGATAACCTGGGCTGAGAACCGCATTTTGTATATCGCATTATGCATGTAAGTGCATCTTATGTGTAATCCAAGAATATTTACTTAGCATCGTTTTGAATATGGAACTGACGATGCTAAGTGTGTTGCTAAAACAACTTTCTCTGCTTTTATTGATTAGAGTTTCTGTTCAGTTTCTAGTTTCTGCCCCGGAATTTCAGCCCCTACTGATGGGCATTTTGTTATTGGTGTTTCTACTGACAATGCAAACCCCTTCATATATTACTTCTTTGCCAGCATGTTTTGTATAGTTTCTCTTCCTCAGAGTATCATCAAATGTAGCATTTGAGTTTCCAGTAGCCGATCAAACTTTGTTTTCTTAACTCTGTGTGTGCTCTCTCTTTAGGGTCACAAACATTATCTGATCTTGTGCTGATACCTGCTCACAGGTTAATTGAGGAGTGCTGGAATGAGAAGCCAGCTAAAAGACCATCGTTTAGGCAAATAATCTTGAGGTTGGAATCTATTTATAACACCATTGGCCATAAAAGGCGTTGGAAGGTCTGCTCCCTCTCTGGATTTATCTTTCTGGAATAAGTATTAGATGAATTTGAGAAACTGAATAACTGAAAAAATAAAAACCTTCACATTTGGTAAATTAAAGTTATTAAATGGCCTGTAAATCCTGAATTACTCTTCTTGAATTCATGAAGTATCATTCAAGGGTTTGGGGAATTCTAATAATAGGATGGTGGTTTCCTGCTGTCACTTTGTTTACTTTTACATTCCAGCATATACTTGCTGAAGAAGTCTTTTTCTTACCCTCCACGTAATATGTACAGGTTAGACCATTGAAATGCTTTCCAAATCTAGAAGCCATGTTGAGGAAAGATCATATCAGTCTGAGCAGCAGAAGCCGTTCATCACGTTCCTCTGCTAGCAGCATATAAAAACAGAATCTTATATGAATGTCTAAACAGCTAGCAGACGTTACCATCTCCAGCTTGATAGCGGAAACTGTGTTCACAAGACAGTAGAATTCGGTTGTGTAACTCCACTAATAGTCATTAAATTTGAATTCTTTAAGATTCTTTTTAACTCTCCCTTTGATAACCTGGGCTGAGAACCGCATTTTGTATATCGCATTATGCATTTAAGTGCATCTTATGTGTAATCCAAGAATATTTACTTAGCATCGTCTTGAATATGGAACTGACGATGTTATGCTGAAGCAGAAGTACTCTGGTATTGCCTTTTGTGAGATAGGTTTGTAACTCAGGAAGTAAAGCTTTGGAAATATGGCATTATTTGACATAAATTATTTTGCATTCTCAACAAAACCTATTTGTGGTCCGTTGATGATTTATTGGTCAATGACACATGCTGGATGAGGTTCTAAATTCAAGCCTGTATTCCCTTCTTTTGGATAAAAAGATGCAAATACATAAATGAGCAAGCTTTTTCAGAGTGTGAGAGAGACTCTGATTTACTCAAGCCAAATGAGCTTTCCCAACCATCTCAACATAAGTTGGTTGAGACCAGTTAAGTGCATCTTTAAATCAAACAAATTCCTACTGCAAGAGTCATAGCTTCGGGAGCAAACTCTAAGATTGCCTTAACCACTAAACAATTAAAGAACAAAAAAGAAATGTTTCTTGAATTCATGAAGTATCATTCAAGGGTTTGGGGAATTCTAATAATAGGATGGTGGTTTCCTGCTGTCACTTTGTTTACTTTTACATTCCAGCATATACTTGCTGAAGAAGTCTTTTTCTTACCCTCCACGTAATATGTACAGGTTAGACCATTGAAATGCTTTCCAAATCTAGAAGCCATGTTGAGGAAAGATCATATCAGTCTGAGCAGCAGAAGCCGTTCATCACGTTCCTCTGCTAGCAGCATATAAAAACAGAATCTTATATGAATGTCTAAACAGCTAGCAGACGTTACCATCTCCAGCTTGATAGCGGAAACTGTGTTCACAAGACAGTAGAATTCGGTTGTGTAACTCCACTAATAGTCATTAAATTTGAATTCTTTAAGATTCTTTTTAACTCTCCCTTTGATAACCTGGGCTGAGAACCGCATTTTGTATATCGCATTATGCATTTAAGTGCATCTTATGTGTAATCCAAGAATATTTACTTAGCATCGTCTTGAATATGGAACTGACGATGTTATGCTGAAGCAGAAGTACTCTGGTATTGCCTTTTGTGAGATAGGTTTGTAACTCAGGAAGTAAAGCTTTGGAAATATGGCATTATTTGACATAAATTATTTTGCATTCTCAACAAAACCTATTTGTGGTCCGTTGATGATTTATTGGTCAATGACACATATGCTGGATGAGGTTCTAAATTCAAGCCTGTATTCCCTTCTTTTGGATAAAAAGATGCAAATACATAAATGAGCAAGCTTTTTCAGAGTGTGTGAGAGAGACTCTGATTTACTCAAGCCAAATGAGCTTTCCCAACCATCTCAACATAAGTTAGTTGAGACCAGTTAAGTGCATCTTTAAATCAAACAAATTCCTACTGCAAGAGTCATAGCTTCGGGAGCATACTCTAAGATTGCCTTAACCACTAAACAAGTTTAACACGTACTCTTCTTGGCTTTTGAGAAATCGGAGGTAGTTTAACCAGAGTCGTCCCTTGACCAAGGCAACCAAGGTAGTGGCCTTGGGTCTCAGTTTGGAGAAGGCCTCCATCTCAAAATGCCGGTATATGTTAAAAAAAAAAAGATAGTAAAAGAAAAAAGACGCAGAACTACAGTATGTAAAAGACGACGTCGAGGCCAATGAAATCAAACCCGTGACTCCATATGGCCTCAAAATTTTCTCTTTTGCTTTTGTATTTGTAAGTTAAACACCCGAAGCTTTCCTCTTTCTCCATCACTCTGGGATTAGAAAAGAAAATAACCAAAGTTTGCTCTCACTTTCACCAATTTGGGCAAAAATGAAAGAATGGCTATGAATTTTGATTCCCTCGATTTGATTCTTAGACAAACGGTAACATTTCTTCCTTTTATGTCTATTTAAGCCATTGACATACTCTGATAGATGCATAGAAGCAATCTTTCTCTTCCTCTTACTCAATTCTGAATTTCATTCGTTGTTCTAATTATGTAATTAGAATTAGATAGTTGATACAATTGCTTACTCAATTCTGAATTTCATTCTTTGTTCTAATTCTGTAATCAGAATTCAGATAGTTGATACAATTGTAACAAACTGTCAAAGCTTGAAGTCCAAAATTTTGTGGTTAAAAAATCAGGTTCTATTGTTCTTTATCGGCATTGTTACTTTTAATTTTGTTTAAATATTTTGCTATGTTTTAGCAAGGTTCTAAAAAACGCTAGGCGCTAGTCGGGCGGTGCCTCAAGGACTAGCGCCTAGGGGCCTAGGCGAGAGCCTAGGCGGGGACTAGGCGGTTTTTATTATTTTAATTATTTTTATGATATATAAGTATATAAATAAAAATATCTAAAGTCTAACAATTAATTATAAATTTAAAAATAGTCAAAATATAGAATAAAATTAAGAATTTAGCAATTACACGTTTGTTATATGACATATATCCTTTTATTTAGATTGAGTTTGTCATATCAGTATACTATTTTAGTTGGTGTGTTGTATGACTACACTATTTTAGTGGGTGTTGATTGCTACATGTCTGCAAACTGCATGTATATCCTTTTATAATATTTGCAAATGAAACCTCCTTTTCTAGGGTTCCAATTTCTCTCTCTCTTCTCTTCCTTCGCCTCACGTACTGCATCTCCAGCTTACAGTCCCACATCCGGGCAGCCTCACTCGCACAAGAACCAAATTAACCCTCCCTCCTCTCTCTTTCTCTCCCTTCCTCCCTCTTTAATTTCTAGTCATCGCCGGAACCACTATTGTCCAGTCAAGTCGCCGACGCTGGGTTGTCAATTTTGAATCAAGGGCTTAATCAAGGACTGGGTTTAGTTCAAAGAGTAGTCTCTAAATGGTTTTGATTTTTGAATCTTCTTCTTCGTCCTTTTGATACCTGACCAGAATCAAAAGAAAAACTAAAGAAAAAAATTTAACGCCCAGCGCCCAACAGATCTGCCTAGGCCGCCTAACCCGCCTAGGCGGCCCGACGCCTAATCACTTCGCCCAGGCCAAAATCGGAACGGGATGCCGACGCCCAGTGCCTAGGCGCCGCCTAGCCCGTTTTTTAGAACACTGTGTTTTAGTTTGAACTTTGCTTAATTTGCTGACATTTTTTTTTTCAATGGAGAAAAAATATTAGGAATGTCTATCTAAATTTTGCCTTAGACCTCACTTTGTCATGGGACGGCCCTGAGTTTACCAGCCAATTAGTGAAATTTTCGTAATTAATTAGGATAAGCATACACACACACCCCACATTAGGTCAGGAAAAATAGTCTTAATTAAACTACCTTGTTATTGAGAACTAATGGAGAAGAACAATTATATTTTTGAGGAAGAAAAAGTCTATTATAAGAGACCGGTGTTTTATGTCACAAAATTTCATCACTCAATTGTTGAGCAGTACGTGAAAAATATATAACATCGATCTCCATAACTAATACGGAAACATGGTTGAGGAAGAAGAACATGCATTACATTCTTTTATATATTCTCTATGGTTATAATCGTATATATTAATGTAAATGACTTCTGCCGGTCCAATGTGTTTGCCTGTTTGGTCACTAAAGGAAGTTGGAATAGAAAGCAAAGGATGGAGATAAAGGTAGACATTTTATGTTATAGGGGGATATATGATAAAAGTCACGAAAGCATGATGACCATTCTCCATGGTCAATGTCTTGAATTATAGGTACTGATCGTTTAGAATTGATGGTCTAGTTAAGAAAATAAAGAAGAAAGAAAAAATCTTAAGCACTTGTAAAATCTTCAATCTTATATCTTGACATTCCCAGTTTGATGGATACAAAGGTAAGGACGTACAGTTATTAAAGTCATTGATTTAGCTTGGATTAGAGATTAGAAGCGTATCTTGTTGGAGGCAGATTCTCCTCATTTGGTGCCTTGACGTCTTCGAGTTGCATGACGTAATTATTCACATCAAATAGCTCAAATGAAATTCCGCTCCTCACATATTTTCAGAGAAGATAATCAAGTGCAGATGCTCTTGCTAATATTTGTTGTTCTTCTAATGGTCTAGTTTGGTGGGACGTCTTTGCACCACCTTTTATTTTTTATTCCTGCAATAGAGATTACTCAGGTCTTCCCAATTTCCGTATTCGTCAGATATTGTTTCCTGAAGGTTTGGCCCCCCTCTTTGTATTACTACTAATTTTTAGTGAATAGATTCTTCTGCGCAGGTAGTTGATAAAAAAAAAAACATTGGTAAAATCTCCAATTATACGAATGTTTTCATTTGGTTTTTGCATGAACCTTGGATTGTACAGGGAGATTTGTTTTCCTTGTAAGACAAAGGAAAATTTTTATTTTTTATGACCAAGTATATATCATAATTTGTTCTAGTAACATCAGTCTTCCATTTTGTTAGTGGGAGATTTTGAGTTAACGTAAGGACTAGTCGCGGTGTAATGTTAATTATATAATTAATAAAAGAAATTATTTCAATGAAAAGAGAGATTATAGAGAGGGAGATCCAAAACCCCTCGGGACAATAAGATTACTGAATAAGAGAAAACTAACAACTTCTAGTCTCTAGTACGTACCATGTACGAAGACCAAGTATAAATGGTGCATGCATGCATGGTAGAGCAAAATCTGTCTGATCAATCAACCCCCAAAGTAGATCTGCCAATATTCGAGTCTATTTCTAATCAAACATGCTTATGTTATATAATCCCGAGTTCCAAACTAACAATAACGTTGATAACAGCCATCACTTTTAGTGGCGACAAAACATGGAATATATAAGGTCCTTACATAAGTTGTTGAATTTACATAATCACTTCACTATGTGATGTATGGAGGAAGCCGAATCATAACTAGAGAGCGATGAAGATAGGAGTGGTTGTGATAAGTTGCTTATGAGCAACACCTTTACTAAACAAGTGGGGTGGTTGAAAACAACTACTAACAGATATTAGCTAAACATAGATATAAGCTTTCACTTTCTTTTGCTTTCAATGGCAGTCTCGAATCTCGATCAAGTGATGAGAGGCCCTTTGAGAATTTGAAGGCGCGCAGTATTTCAAAGAAGCTATTGCACTTAATTAGAAAATTCTTCACTCATGCATAGCCTAATTAACAGCAATATTACTGATTTGAAAACCTGTTTTCACCAAAAGTAAGACTTCTAAAGTTTTGAACACCTACATATGTAACTAACCAAAAAGAAGAGCCTTGATCGATACTACGATAAGTCTAGGGCATGCATAGCATAAAAGTTGGACCATAATGTCACATAAATTATTTCACCAAAGAAAGAAAGTAGTATATATCATCTAAATCTCTACTATTATAATTGGAGGCCCTATTTTGGTGTCAAAGGCTTCACCAAATTTTGAAAGTGCCTATAATACCCTTCAATATATAACATAATTATCAAATTAAGTTAACAAAATATACATAAACCTTTTAATCTCTACTACTATAATTGGAGACCCTATTTTGGTATCAAAGGCTTCACAAATTTTCAGATGATCATGGGTACTACTTGCTATTAGACTCCTAGCTGGCTTTTAATAGTTCATAAATTCAGAAAATATTGGGTTAAACTCTAAACAACAAAATTACTATTGCCGAAATTAATGACCACTACCAGCATCAAACTCTAATGAAAATGGTGATATGGCGGAGGCTCTGGCTCATTGTGTGAGGTTGCGCAGCCCTTTGACCTAACGCTAATTTAGGTTATCTTCCCAGAAGTGGGTATAAAGGAGAAAAGATGGAACCCTTTGACTTAAAACCCATAGCCGCCGCGATAGTTCAGGCAAGTCTTTGCATATAAAGGATGGAGGCATGTACGTAACACGAACTTAAAAATTAACCTAGAAGCTGCCGCTTAGTTTGTTACCAAACGAGTTATTCTAGTAGCAAGAAACAACCTATACCTAATCATTATCATAAAAAGAAAAAAAGATAACACGCCGATCAAAAGATCAAAAGCTGAAATTAGTATGTTATATGGAGTAGGCAGAATTTTCTAAATTATTTTCAATTAACATCTTTTTTCATTGAAACCCCCAAGTATGTGAGTTGAAGAACTGACTTCAAGCAAGGTAAGAAGGTGAAATTGCAATATGCATTAATGTAGTTAGGTCTTTGCATTCAAGAGTAACCACCTATATATCTCCATCATTTTTTTTTTTTTGAAAAGGATATATCTCCATTTTTTTTTTTTTTTTTTTTTTACAAAGAATATTAGTTACACTTGGCTCGGACTAGCACTTTGAAGAAATGTAATTCAATGTGATTAAAGATCTGCTATTTGCAAATACTCTGTAGAAAATTAGTTTAGTGTGTACGTTTTTATGTGTTAATTAGTACATAAACTTAAGTCTAAAGGGGTATTACTAATAAGAGTTTATCTCCACATGGACTAAATTAAACTACTTTTTCCCTTCCGAGCTAAACATAGCTCGGAAACTAGAAGTAAGTTTGTGTTTGAGAAGATAGGAATTCATAGCTACAGAGTCATCTCAACTCAAGTTGGGTGCGTTTTGATCAATAACTCCAAATCTCACGATGACTTGTTTTCGTTCTTCTTTCTGTTGAACTTTGTTTTTACACGCATCAGAAGAGATGTCCATGTGGAAGCTAGAGTTACTTGTCGTAGGACGAAGAAAGGGATAACATGAACTTATATAGAGTCGGAAAGATTTTTACCATTGTACTCTTTGGCTTCAAAATCTTCTTTGTATACCTAAACTTAACGGTATATCATTGGTGATCTAACGGCAACGCATCAGTTAGCTTTTTAACTTTCTGGTTGCAAATGCTTTTATTACTTTCAAGATGTAGAACCTGAGAAAGTAATATGAGATTCACATCCAAAACCAATTGACAATGGATAAAGTGACTCAAACCCTTATAAACTCATAGACAATGTATATATTCTCTACACGCCCCCGCACGTGTGGGGAATTTTCAAGCCATACACGTGGACAACTTTGGGTGACGTGGAGCCCGTGTGGCCATGAGACATGCACACGTAGGATAACCCACTATGATATTATGATAAAGTAATCTGGGGTTTATATCCAAAACTAATTGGGAATAGATGGAGTGACCCAAATTCTTATAAACTCATAGGCAATGTATATATTCTCAACAGAACCATCATTCAAAACTTGTAACCCTAGTTAATCCCGAAGTGAGTGAAAAAGAAAAATGGATGCACCACGTTTTATAATACCATCCCTAAACCTCATACACAACGGATTGATTTCTAAAACCAGATAAATATGGGAATATGGAATTTCGATTATAATATTATATGGTAACAGTTGCCGTCAAGGTGGTCCTCATAGAAGAGATGGGTAAGATTTTCTTGTTTGTGAAACCCATCCAAGAGTCTTGACGTAATTCATGAGGGAATGGATAGTCACCATCCCTTCTAGTCTAGACCTGTATATATATAAGCAAACGTAGACTTGGATCCATATACCATCACGATAATCAAATATAAGAGCTTGTATATATGTAAGATCGTATATACAACACATTGACGTACATATCAAGTATATCATACAAGAACATGTGCATGGAATTATTATATACTACTGTTTTGTCGGATATTCCACCGTCATCGATTGTGTTCAATAATTGATGTGCTCGTTCAGCAACGTACGTGTACGAGACTGGGAGTCGAATTAAGCTTGCTTAGAGTTAACAATTAGATGTGTTTAATTTGTTCACGTCAATAAAAAGAGATATCTTCACAAATGGTGTATGAACTTTAGGCATTTCTACGTACACTTTGGTGTATCAACTTTCATAACTATCAGAATGATGTATCAAGTTTGCTCCAATATTTCATTTTGGTGTACGCCATTAAATTTTCAGTTATCTTTACAAAAAAAAAATAATTTCCGTTATATTTCCTTTAGCTTTGTCAGTTTTTTTTTTTTGTAAAGATAACGGAAAATTTAACGGCGTAAACCAAAATGAAAGATTGGAGCAAACTTGATATACCATTCTGATAGTTATGAAAATTGGTACACCAAAGTGTAAAAATGCCTAAACTTCATACACCATTTGTGATGTTTTCCCCAATAAAAAAAGATATTGTAGGACTCTTTAATACATTATTTCATTCAACGTGTATTTTTAATTTATTATTAGTTAGCAATTAGAGGTGTTTAGTTTGTTGAAGTTAATAAACAAAGACAGCGTACGGCTCTTTTAACACCTACACCATTTCAATCGACATGCATTTTTATTATTCTCCGTTTACTGAACCCGATCATGAATATTCGATAATTAAGCTAAAATATATCAATCAGACCGACAGATTACATGCATATACAGGCTGGGATGATAATGAAGTTGCAAGCAAAGTTGAAATTAAGTGGAGCTAGATATATAGGATATAGCTTATGTGCATAGCCAACCAGGGCCGGTCCTGAGATTGTAGAGGCCTTAGGCGAATATATACATTTTTTTTTCCTTATCAAATTATTTTTTATTTAATTTAATAATTATATAATGATAACAACGAAAAGAAACATATAGTATTTATGTTATATAAGTACTTCAAAGACATACGACTCGAGAACATGTCTGTACGAAAAAAAAAAAACTAATTCAAAAATATACAAAAAACTTAAGAAAATATATGCAAAAATATAATTAGTGGGATTCAAACTCATGCTGCAAAGGACCCTTAAAAGGCAGCCTTGCCACTACTCTAATATATAACATTGGTGATTTAGGCGCATAGTTTATATATATTATATAATATTTACTGAAAGTCAGAGCTATGAGGCCCCCGGAAGTTGGTGGCCTGAGACGGTTGCCTCAGTGGGCAGCCCTCAGGGCCGGCTCTGTAGCCAACATTACACATTGGGTGCTAATTAAACTGCTAATTATGTGTTTTTGAGATTGAGATGGTGCCAATAAGGGTGAGTAAGAAAAAAGAGACATGCATCATGTACCTCTAGAAACCAATTCGATCATGATAAAGTGACTTGGCATGATCAATGAATAGAACCACCAGTAGACAGCACACTGCACACGGGTGGGGAATAGCTATAGCTACTAGTTAAAAACCACTAGAGCTAGATCGAATCGGCAACAAAAGGCTAGGGCAACTCCAACATAGGGTTCAAAGTTTATATATGGTAAAATTCTAAATAGTAGAGTCTCGCATCAAATGGGAAACTCCAAGTTAGGGATCAAATTCATGTATGGTAAACTAGTAAAGCCTCACATGTATGAACAGAGCAAGAGCACGCTCTGCATCAAAACTACTATTACACCTTTTTCTTTTTCAAAAAAAAAAAATTTGAAATCCAATCAAGTTGGGAGTATCATTCCCACGTCATATTATTATACATGGACAGAAATAAAAAAAGACATTGAATGTGAACCCCAAATTACATTAGGAATGTTACAAGAATTCTCATAAAGAACGTCCTGAATAATAGAAAAAATCTCATCTAACTGCTATAACCCATCAATATAAGACAAACTAACAAGGTTAAACAACCTACAAGCTTACCATATACTTCACAGTAGATACGTCGAATCTGAAAATGGATAGCTCTCATGTAAGCTCATCAATCATCCACAATGCGAGCTATCTCAGTATGCAACCCGTCCACCTTTTCAATTATAGCTGAAATAAGCATGGCACATTCACTTTCTGATTCGATCGATGAACGCCCTTGATGAAGAGCAATAAGTAGCCCAGCTCTACATGCTTCAACCTCCATGTGAAATATTAATCAACGCCACCACAACCTTTCTTAGAGTTATAAGCTCCATTTGTTTTATTTTCGATCACACCTTTTTCTTTGTAGAACTAGTTCATTAGGATCGGGGTCATTTATGGAAATTCAATATGTGTGTGTGTGTATGTTTCGACGGGAATTATATTTATGCAGCAACTTGATGCATATGGAGAGTATGGTGTTTATGTTTATAATTGATGGCTGATTGGAATTAATCACCACTGATATGAAAACAACATTAAAAAAATGCAAATATGAAGGAAAATATCAAATAAAGAATTTTAAGTTAACCAATATGCATTGCTAATTTTTTTTAATAAATCCATCAATGATTGCTATTAAACTCAAGCCAGAACAACCATTCCATACCCCTTCACTACCATTCAAAGATAGGCAAGAGTTGTGGGAATACCACTATGGTACATAGTACCAGACAATTCATTAAACAGCCGGTGCTCACTTATTGAAGCAAGCCTATCAACAATACAACTAGGATATAGTTATAGGCAAATATAAACATTTTTCCCTTGCCCTTCAAGCTAGGGCAAGGAGGTTTCTCTGAGTACAAGACACTTAGGACATCGTCAGCTGAAACCTTTTTTTACTTTGGGTGGGTTCTTGTTCTTCGAACCTAAGGGCCTGCCCCTTTTTTTCTTACCAGTAGCATTCTCCCCTTCTACTATTTCTTTAGGCATAGAGGCTCGAGGCATCATCACTTCTTTTGGCACCAACATTCTACTTGGAGTCTTAACAAGGCCCAGCGATTTTGCCGTGAATTTAGTAGGGAATGCAGGCAGCTTTACCTTTTTGGTTGCCATGTCTAACGCTTACCTTGCTATGAATTGCTAATTTATCCAAACACAATCATAAAAAAGGGAGGAAACTTGGCGTGTTGAGAGTTTGAGAAATTATGCTTCGGGGTCAAATATACAGTTTTATTCCGGTAGTTAGTTGATATGTATTCAGTCGTGTTCAATTGTTGTTGGATTTATATCTAAGAGTGTTTTTGTGAGAATGAATTTATTCGGTTCATTATTCTCCACTCTTATATATATTTAAATCCAACAGTAGTTGAGTATGACTGAGTACAAAATAAACTGACCACCAGAGCTCAAATCTATTGGTTAACTGCATCATGCTATGTACACTGGTTTTATTACATGCAAGTTTTGTTTAGTGAGGTATTTTTCAAGCATGGCCGGTTTTTTTTTTGTTAATGAATTGTAATGTTTGACAACTTTATCCTTAGAAAAAATATAGAATATATAAATATGTAGAGTTAAAAGATTGTGTTTAGGTCTTTCTTAGTTTCGTTTTCGTTAATTTTTTTTCATGATTTAGTTACTTATGAAAGTTTTGGTTTAGTCTCCCTCATTTGTACACTTTTCTTCATTTATTCATTGGAGTGGTCGCTAGGCTTTAGCCTCTACCTTTGTTTCGAAAAAAAAAAAAAAAAATTGGTGAAGTGTGCGAATCTCAAATGAGGGCTTGACTTTGTAGTAGTAGAGATTTATACAAAATAAATAGTTTACACGACCATTTAATCTGATGAAATAATTTTTATTTGAGTGAAATATGAGGAATTCTACTTAAATATTTGTTTAATAGCAATGAAATTTCACTAAATACGTCAATGATTAAGAGCATTTACTTTCTAGACTCGATCCTAAGTGTGTATCATTGTATCCTTCTTAGCTCTTATCTTGATATCAGGGTACTACCAAGAAAAACTAACTTTACTGTAAAGTAATCTACTGATAGTTTAAGATTTAAAAAAAAAAAAAAAAGGAGAGACCTCCTCAAGTTTTGTTCCTAATTTTTCTGATTCTGCATAAAAGGATTCTAACCTAAAAGGCTAGGCAGTTGTGGAACTTGGCCTAGCTCAACGCCTCATTCACCCCAATAAATAATCGAAAGTACGTACTTTCATCTTTCTCTCTTCCTCCTCTTTTGTTTTGTTTTTTTTTTTTTTTGAACATGTCTCTTCCTCCTCTGTATCCCATCAATCATTCACAGGTAAAAGAATTAATGTATATCTTTGATAAAATAAATGACTAAAAAATGGACGGTTGATGGACCCTGAATCAAATGAGTGATTCCCATGGTTTCTCTTTACTTTTGCTTCAGGTCCAATACAAAATGTATTATACCACTTACATTTCCTTGTAATAATAACTAAAGTCATATACATTAAAAATTGAAGCCAAGTTTTGGAAATTAGTATAATGGAGGAAAGATCGTTTTTCCCTTTATAAATACCCTTCTCTGAGTCCCCCTTGCTTCCATTTTCTGCATATCTTCTTGTTTAGATTGTGGAAAAGAAAAGAAGTCTAAGAAAAAACCCAAAAGGTAGAAACCTCTCTGTTTCTTTCATCATCTCCATCTTTTCTTTGTTTTCTTATCTGGGTATTGATCAAAATACTCAAAACACCATCTGGTAATCCAATCTTCAGTGCCTCACTTTTTTAGTCCAATTCATGTTTTTGACTTTTGAGTACTCCACAGCTAGCTAGATCAGCAACTGCTTGATGTTTGTTGTCAAAGAACCCAAAAAGCAATGAACTTAAAATTTTTCAGTCCATCAGTTCACAATTTCTTTTAGTCCAATTCATGTTTTTAGCTCCACAGCTAGATCAGCAACTGTACTTTGATGTTTGTTGTCAAAGAACCCAAAGTGCAATGAACTTATTAACTCTCAGTCCATCAGTTCACAATTTCTTGAGCTAGTTAGCTAGTTGTAGTGTAACACCATGCTTTTCTTGATCAAAGCTAGATAGGGGAGATTAGTACTATTTAGAAACCGTCTTTTGATTTTCTAATTTGTACATAAAGTTTGATGCTTTTTTGCTTGATTGATGATTCTCATTGTACATTGGCCTTTTTTTTTTTCTTTCCCCTACTTGATTGATGACTCTCAGCTGCAACTATGGCCTATGAAAACAAACCCAACACGGTCCTGGACGCTGATGCGCAAAGAAGATTGGGAAGGGGAAAGATCGAGATCAAGCGGATCGAAAACACCACCAATCGTCAAGTCACCTTCTGCAAAAGGCGCAATGGTTTGCTCAAGAAGGCCTATGAGCTCTCTGTGCTCTGTGATGCTGAGGTTGCTCTCATAGTCTTCTCCAACCGTGGCCGCCTCTATGAGTATTCAAACAACAGGTATAACACTTACTTGGTTCTTCTCTTCTTCCTCTTCCCAATTCCCTCAAAGTCCTGGCGTTTCATTTTACCCAAGTTTCACAAAGTTTTTTGCTTTCTTTAAATATTCTTGGCAAAAAAGGAGTGGTCTTGGCAAAATTTGGGCAAAAACTGTAGTTCAAAAAAGTGATTGGGGACTGGTGTTGAAGATTCTAGCTTGCTTCTTCAACAGATCTTTGGGTGTAGATTAAATCACAAAAACATAATCATTGTTATGGTACTCAGCTGAGAGAGCTTGAGATGGAGTATTCTCTTCCTTTCTTGAACCAAAGACCCATTTGTCTTTCTTTCTTCTATTTTGTTTTTTTCCCCTTCTATGTGCTTTAGTTTTTTTTTCTTTTCTTTTCTGTTTATGACCAATTTCTTAGCTCTTGGTTTGGTAGAAGCATAGATCTGGTGTAAAACATGGAAAAAGAATTATATAAGGGATGGAAATAGAAACTAGTAGTGGGTTTTGGAATGTATGCAGGCCTCTGAGCTCAGCTCCTTGCCTTCCTCCATTGCTGTTAATTTTTCTGTTTCCTTTCTCTCTTTTTTCTTTTCTCTTTCTCTCTCACTCTCGATCACTCTCTGCAACACTCTATGTCATCTATGAAGGCCTACAACACAAGCTGTCACGCTCCTATTAGCCCAGTCCCCGATCTCCTTGACACTTCCTTAATAGCACGTCAATTATGGACACCAAGAAAGTAAAAGTACAATTTCATCTTATTTTCTTTAAAGAAAATGATAAGACCTTCACTGGAAAAAAAGGGCACAAAAAATTAGGGTTTTTTTCTTTTTTCTTTTTCAAAACACCCAAATGGGTTTTCCTTGAACTGTGTTAGATCTTAGAACTCCCTTGTTCTAACAACCAAATCAGGCCACAACTACTCACACCCAGGTGAGGTCTTCCCTCAAATCTGACTTTCCTCACCTGGAAAGTTCATCACAGGAGACTTTAATTACCTGATTAGGGTTTAATAGCAACTGCAAATAGTAATCAATTGACCCAAGATCTATACTGGGCCACCCTTAAATCAAGTAAAATTGAGATATTTTCACACAGCCAATCAAAACCCCGTGCCAAAATGTTTTCTTTTTCCTTAAATTTTTAACCTTTTCTGGGAAATGGGCTCTTCCCTCAAATCTGACTTTCCTCACCTGGAAAGTTCATCACAGGAGACTTTAATTACCTGATTAGGGTTTATTAGCAACTGCAAATAGTAATCAATTGACCCAAGATCTATACTGGGCCACCCTTAAATCAAGTAAAATTGAGATATTTTCACACAGCCAATCAAAACCCAGTGCCAAAATGCTTTCTTTTTCCTTAAATTTTTAACCTTTTCTGGGAAATGGGTGTGTTCTGGTTAGGGTTAGTTTTGGTCTTTGGTTCACAGAATCTTCGGTCACGTCACCTCAAGATTTTTCGGTTCTTCACTTCTGACAAAAGAGTTTATGTCATGATTCCCAGTGGGGCTGCCTATCTTTCCTTTCCACACTTTCTTGAACCCTAAATTTCAACTTCTTTCTTGGATCTCATAGAAAATAAATTCTCTTTCTTTATAGTTTTCTTTCAGATTTGCTCTTAAAGCTCTCAGTCACCACAGCCAATGAGCTCACAGCTCTCAACTGGGTCATCAATGAGTCACTGTTGGCATTCCTGAGTGACCCTTTTAATTTCCTGAAGATCTTTCATAGATATATTTGTGCAAGTTTTGAAGGGTGTGGGGGGTGGGGGGAGGGAGGGAGAGAGAGAGAGTGTTGCAGAGACAAAGGTACGAAATCTGCGAGCCAATGGGAAGTTCTGAGCTTTTGGCTTTTATTATGACTGCTGCTGAAACAGGCGGCTTAGATGTTGTCATCAGAGTTTCAGACAGAAAAGACCAGTTTTTTAATATATATTTACTGTCAGTAAGTTTTTCATAGAGAGAGAGAGTGTTGCAGAGACAAAGGTACGAAATCTGCGAGCCAATGGGAAGTTCTGAGCTTTTGGCTTTTATTATGACTACTGCTGAAACAGGCGGCTTAGATGTTGTCATCAGAGTTTCAGACAGAAAAGACCAGTTTTTTAATATATATTTACTGTCAGTAAGTTTTTCATTTGCTTTCGAGGTGGGTAATAGGATAAGGTTTAGGGTAATGTCCCTTGTGTAATTTATGGGAGAGAGAACATGGCAGAGTGAATTCCGGCCAATCAAATTGGGGAGCTGTGCCATCGTGGCAACAGGTAGCCAATCACAAGCTCGACAAGTTTAAGGTATTATCAGAGTGCATAGAAAACAGTGAGGGTTTGATCAATTTGACTGAGGTAGATGTCATTCTTTATTAGGCACAGTTAAACTGAGAGACTCGGGGAGAGTGAGTTCATTTGACTAATAGTCTAATGGCCTAAGTGAGAGGTTTATCATAATTTCAGCTTAACTTTTAATTTTTGAGGTTTTATTTAGTTATTTCGTGATAAAAAAGAAGAAGCTGTAATCTGGTTGTGTGTCACATTTATCACATTGAAATTGACTGAGTCTAACACACAGAACTGGGTTTCTTCCTTGGCACATTGAGATATATGTGATTCTTCATTAGATTCAGTTAACTAGCTAAGAGAGTTGGTTCATTTGACCATGAGTCTAATGGCTTAATTGTGGTGGTCAAATATAATATTAGTACCAAAAACTAGGCAACAGTGTAGATTTTTTCCCCCCTTAATTTGAGGAAAAGTCCAGAATTTATATAAATTTTATTTAGTTAAATTTTTTTTTTTTTAATTTAGCTTATACCTGATGAGCTAATGAAGAATGAAGGTCTACTCTAGTTTACCTCATATAGAGCATTTAACAATCATCATGCTTCTTCTTCTTTCTGTTCTTTTTTCTTTTTCCAACTTCAAGCATTAAGTTTGTAGAAACAACTTCAATTACCCTTTACTTCACCATGGAAAACTTCAATTACCTTTTCCAATTATTCACTTTAAAGTCTAAATAACAGGTATGTTATTGCATGTTTGCTTGGTCATTGATCCTTAAGTAATTCCATAACTCTCTCTCTCTCTCTCTCTCTCTCTCTCTCAACAGTACTAGACATTTAGTACTGTCTTGAAATATGATCATATATCTTCTAGTGTCTTTCTAAAATATTGTTCACTGCCACAGTTTATTGATCAAACGATATTGCAAGTTTTATGAGATAACTAAGAAGCTTGATATATAGTATTAGGGTAACTATATGTTGTATACTGTTGTATACTGTTTTCTGGTTTCAAGGCTTTTCTATAGGAAAAGATTATATCAACAATCTTCATCTTGAAGTTGATTAAATAAGCCACAGATAGGTCCAACCCTTTGCTTTGTATAGCTAGCTTCCTGGTAACCCATTTATATAATGTGGTTCTTTGTATCTCAGTTTTGTAGTCAAGAGATTATTGTACATTTACCTTCATTGAGTACTATATGTATAAAGGTCCCCTTTTAGCTAGAAATGTTAACCTTCATCCTATTCCTTGAGGCCACCTCTTTTAGTTCTGTTTTGTTAAAACCAAATTCTTTTATTGCAGAAGAGAAGTAAACTGCATGCATTTTCCTTTTCAGTTAAAGTTCATGATTTTAGATGATTCATCATTTGTTTTGCTTGTTTTAATAGAGAGATATCTTTTCATGTTCTATATCAAAGTACTGCTATTCCTCTTTTCTTGGGTTCTGTCTTTTCTCTTATCTCAAAATGGTAAACCAGGATATGGATCATTCTCTTTCATTTCAACGTTGTGTGTGAATGGATGATGTAATGCCACACAACCCCAATTGTGTTACATTTAATAATATCGAGTAATTGTAACTTTCATAGGTCAAGGATTATGTTTTACGTCAATTAGCAGGCACTTCCCACAGTCGTAATCCATCGTTAATATCTAGTATCTTATCTTATACTATGATTGCATAGCAGTGTTAGAGAAACAATTGAACGATACAAGAAGGCATGTGCAGATTCTTCAAATAATGGATCTGTCTCTGAAGCTACTACTCAGGTATGTATACTTCACAATAGTAGATTTTACATGAAAATGTCATGAAATTGAAGCGTAATACTTTTGCGAGTAATGAAACTGCTTTGTATAAACAACGATATTTTTCTGGGTAGTGTGAACTAGCAATAATTGAAAATGTGTCCAGGTTTCCTTTTCAGAACTTATAACTCATAAAGTTTATTATAATGTGATGTGTATTATCTACATAATCTACATTTCTACTTTGTAAAACATATAAAGCATCTCTGGGAAGTCTAATATTCATGCATTAACTATAACTCAAAATTGAAAGAATCTTCATTTTGGCTCTCAATGAGATGCTTCTAAACCTATTAGTTTGTGTATGTTCATAAATCTCAGTACTATCAGCAAGAAGCTGCCAAACTGCGTGCCCAGATAACCACTTTGCAGAACAGTAACAGGTAACGTCAGAGAGACTAGGTCAACCCTATATATGTAACAAAAATAATTTCACCTTGGCAGATATTGACATGCTGTTGATATCCAGGGGTTATATGGCTGAGGGTTTGAGCAATATGTCTATCAAGGAGCTCAAGGGCGTGGAGACCAAACTTGAGAAAGCAATTAGCAGAATTAGATCCAAGAAGGTATCTCTTCCATATGAGTATTTGATATTCTTTGTGGTGGATTTTTGCATAATTACCACTGACAAGTTTTCCCTTTTTTGTTTACTTTTTATGTATTTATTTTATTTTTAACTCTCTCAGAATGAGCTCTTGTTTGCCGAAATTGAGTACATGCAGAAAAGGGTAAGTCTCTTCTACTGGCTCATCACATATGAGTATTTGATATTCTTTGTGGTGGATTTTTGCATAATTACCACTGACAAGTTTTCCCTTTTTTGTTTACTTTTTATTTATTTATTTATTTTATTTTGAACTCTCTCAGAATGAGCTCTTGTTTGCCGAAATTGAGTACATGCAGAAAAGGGTAAGTCTCTTCTACTGGCTCATCATTACTTCCTCTTGCACATTGTTTCCCTGGAAATATGAGATAGGTTGCTAACACATTTTTGGAGCCTGTTGTAAGCAATTTATGGATGTATTCTGTGTGTGTGAATATTCAAACAGTAGGATAGCATCAACTGTCATTGTAAGTAGACTATCGCTTGCTTGTTGAATAGAAAGTTATGGCAACAGTCCTCGGGAAACCTGATTTACCCTTTAAAACTTTCAGTTAGCTGCATTTAACTCGCTCAAAACGATCGAGTTTTAACCATAATCTCAATTAGCCATTCTGTTGTCAAAGATATAATGACTCTATGATTCATGTATCTTCTAAATTCGGGTCTTTACATGCCAATATTTTACCTCAAGAAGTTGCACTCAGACTCAACATATCATCATCAATTAATACTTTTTTTTTATAACTAAACCTAGTGTTGCTTGGTCTGCATTGCAGGAACTTGACTTGCACAACAATAACCAGCTCCTCCGAGCAAAGGTCTCTCTCTAAGAATATACAACTCTTTGTGTCTTGATATTCTCGTGCTTGTGTTTTGTTAGCACCTGTAATACCTAGTAGTGATTCATGTTAATTGTGGTGGAAGGGGCAGATAGCTGAGAATGAGAGGCACCAGCAAAGCATAAATGCGATTGCAGGTGGGCATGGAAGCTACGAGATCATGCAGCCGACTCAGCCATTTCATGAGGCTCGCAACTATTTTCAAGTGAATGCTTTGCAACCCAATATCCATCAGTACTCGCGCCAGGACCAGATTTCCCTTCAATTAGTGTAAGTATATCAAACACAGCTATAGCAATTGCCTGTTAGTACTTTGTGTCTCAATGTAACTGTACTTTTTTTTTACTCCTTGCAGTTGATATATGTATGCTTGGCCTGGTTTCTGCTGACTTCATCTTCAATGGAGGGTGCATATGTGTTATTGCAACAGATGAAAGCTAGCTAGCTACAAGTAGCACTTTGTTAAGTAGGAGTTAAGCAGAAACCAACTTTGCTTTGTGGTTAATTAATTAAAAAACCTCTCCCACAGTTAGTACTGGCATTACACCAAGTACTAAAAGGGGATATCTTGTTTGTATAATTATTACTGAATGCTGCAGCAATATGTACTAAGATTCTGTGAGATACACTTTTAACAGTGGAATTCATCATTGATCTTTTATAATATTTGGTTTGCATCTTTATTATGTCTGATATTCAAGCGTAAATGTAGTAGATCAATTCGTAAAGATTGGTTACATTTGGATTCATACATTAATAAAAATTTCGTATTACTTGAGAAGATTACAGTTTAATGAGTTGTTGAATTTCAACATGAAAGTTATTTGCTTTGGCTTTTCTAGAGCTGCAGGATTATAGTTTAAGCTGAACTAAGTGACTGACATCCATAGGATAATTATCCGTGGGGTCAACACTTTCGTATGTTCTGAATGCAGTAATTCGGTTCGATGCCTCAGTAGGGTGGAATGAGTCCCAGAACACATACTCACTCCTATTCTGGCATGGAGTTCCGGAACGAATACATTGGCCAACACTATTCACCGGACAACACCCAACATTCAAAACCTTGAATCCTGTGATTATGAACAAAAGAAATAACTTAATCTTCTTTCCTAATTTGAAACAGAAGCAATTAAGGGTTTGTTTGGCAATGCTGTTAGCACTTCGGAACGATCAAAAGTGTTATTTACAGCTACGGTTTGGCAAAATAAGTCCAGGATAAGGCTATTGTATGTTAATATTGTAGAATTTCCCATAAGTCCAATAATGCACTTATAGAAGTGATTATTTTCAGTGAATGTGCAAGAGCTACTAAGATTCATTTTAAACAGAATATCTTTGGGCCTCTAACAAAAAGTGCTACTAGTACTAAAAGCGCTTTTCAGAAAGTGTTTTTTATAACATTCCTCCAAAATGCCCTAAATCATAAGAGAAAGAGGATGAGCAATCTAAAATATATGAACTTACCAACAGATGTAGGATCCCCAGAACTCATTCCAGTACTGTTGACATAGATGAATTTTGCATCAGTCAAATTGGTATTGAGCTGATCAACAAGAGGTACAAGCTTTTGGTTGAAAAGCTGGGCCGCACTGTTCAATTCATCTACACATGTGATCCCCTTCGTTTTCGAAATTGCATTAGGAGTGCAACCTATGAGTCCCAGTCCAACCAAGGCAACCTTCCTTGCTCCATACTTGTTGTACAAAGTCTTCAAAAAACAAATACCAACCCCAACAATCAATTTTCGATAGACTCAACTACTAGCTTCAAGTCTCAAAAATACGGAAAGTTGAATCACTAACCAGTATTTGGCTAGTATATTGGTCAATAAGAACTGAAGCATATTGTTCAGGGGTGTATCTCTTGCTGGTGGGATAAAACTGAGGCATGAAGTAATTGTTAATGTAATCATTGTTACCCATTCCCACTGTGTATAGGCACTTGTTCAAGTACTGCAAGGTTTGTAGTGTATTTGCTCGAAGTATTGTAGCAATGCGCAAGGTTGTGATTTGGTGATTCAGTAACTGCCGGTCAAAGCTGATGTGATCACCCTGCAAGCACAGATCGATATTGTGATTAAGTGCAATGTGGGCATATGATATATACTAATTGAATATCTGCATATGTAACTAAGTCTTGTGGGAATAATTACCAAATTGGAGCCAGTTTCTTCTCGAATCCCTGCGGCGCCAGATGCATAATTAAGACCTTTAACAATGTCCTGTATGTTGGTAGTTGCAAATGGTGGGATGGGATTCTCAAAACCCAGAAATTCAGCTGCAATATATATGTAAGCATGTTAATTTTAATTTATTAGCCTCATAATATTTGGCATGCCTTGCAAAGGAATCTACTATAAAAAAAAATGGTATATATGGAGTCTATATATATATAGATCAACAATAAACTACAATGCGCATGGTCCGGGCATAATGAGTTGGTTGTCATTTGGATTGTCTCCTCTATAAGATAAACAGATTGATGAGGCCATGTGAATCACTAGAAAAGTGCATGGCTAAACCCAAGTTTTGTATTTTCTGCGACTGACTTCATGCTAGCTTCTTATAAAATGCACTTAGTTTGTACAAGCTAATATTAGGTATATCAGGCATGTTTAACTGAATAAAGAAACAATTAACTGATAGTTTACACACGAATGCAATTTAGAAAGAGATGGAGATGGAATAAGACCTAGTATATCAACAGTAGTTTTGCCATTGGAAAATCTTCCTGTTGTTACTCCACCGGGATAATCAATTCCGTACGGCGCATAGTTCACTTTGGCCAAAGTCAGTAGGAGGTTGTTATTGCCGTTATCGGCCAATGAATCACCGAAAATGAAGAAGCAAGGTACTTGTGGCGCTCCATGAACGCAAGATTGTGATATTGAAACCACCAAAACAGCAATCACCATTAACCATTTCAGTGTATCTTTTACCATTTTGAAATTAGATCGAATTTAGGAAGGAAACTGAAAGTTAGTGTACAAAGAAGAGGAGCTAGCTAGCTAGGTATTATATATCAGAACGATGATGCAAAGAAGATGGAGGCATGAAGGAGTTTATATAGAGATGGCTTCGAGATATTGTTACATATGAAGCCAAAGTAGGGGAATGGAAATTGGTTGCAGTCAAACAAGAGGAGCTAGCTAGCTAGGCATTATCAGAACGATGATGCAACGAAGATGGAGGCATGAAGGAGTTTATATAGAGATGGCTTCGAGATATTGTTACATGTGAAGCCAAAGTAGGGGAATGGGAATTGGTTGCAGTCAAGATTGATACATTTTTGGCCATTAAAACCTTATAACGTTTCTTTCTTTTTAATTTCTTTGGATTTGTCTTGATGTATCTTTGAAACAATTCAATATTATTTCATAGCTAGAAATTAGCTGTTTGAGAACTTAATTTCTTGGCAATCAATCAAAGAAATTAGACTAAATAGATGGTTATAATTGGGGACTAAACTGAAAAATTTGGGTATTTTATGCAAACATAGACGTATTTTATGCAATTTTCACAAGGTGCTTGTGATATATATTTTCAAATTTTCAAATTACTCACGTTTGCTTGAATTTTTCTAAAATGTATGTAATTACAAAAGTAATAATGAAGCCAAAGTCTGTGTCAGCCCATGATCACATCGAGTTGGGTTGAAGCCCATCAATTCAGTACCCACACAAATCTTCCGTATTCATGACATGGCTTTAATCTCAACATTTTCTCAAATGATCCCACATATTCTAGATGGAGGTGCTCTACGATTCTTTCATTTTTAAGTCTGATGTTCAGGTTTGATCTCTCAACTATAAAGAAACCGAAACCTAGGCCTGGGTTTCGCATAGCAGTGCGGTGGCATTCTATCCCTTCTGCAGCAGGGTGCTCCGATGTTGCAAGGGGGAGGAGGACAAGGCTTCATCTCCTTTGTGTGTAGCAGAGGCTATTCTCAGCATCCTTCATAAAATCAAGTCGAAGGTTTCAGATATTGTTTGGGTTTGTAAACGAGATCGCGTACTGCTCTGTGGTGATGTCAGGTTGGACGAGGAGGAGATCAGTGATATGGTCGAGTCTGCAGGAGGAGCGAGGTCAGAGACGATCTGCTAGAGACTGAAGAATCGACCTATTTACAACGAGTGCAGCAGGTAGCGCAGTTTTGGTGGTCGCAGGATGGCTTCCATGGTCTCCTGCCTAGGGAGGCCACCAAATTGATTAGGTAGTGACGGGCGGCTTCTCGGAAGAACCACATTCGGCCGGCTAGGTGTTGGGGAAGTAGGGTTTGGGTAGTGGACCTTTGGGCCTTTGCTTTCTTGGGCTGCAGAGTTGTAGTCCAGTGAAGCCCAATTCCCCTATTCTCTCACACTTGGGTTGGGTTTGGGTCTTTTGGGTGGTTTGTCCTGCTCTCTGTCCGCACCTGTTTCCTTGCATGTTGGCATGTGTGGGTGTGTTGAATGTTGCGACGTACACCAAAAGGGTTTTAGGCGTCAAGATGTTCAGGACATTGGCTCCATTTTAGGGCAGTGTAGGGTTCTGGAGTTTTTTTGAATTATATATTTTTGTTTACTGCAGTTCCTTTAGGATTTTAGTCTTTTTTGGAGTTTCCGTTTAGGATTTTAGTCATTTTAAATTGAGCATCAATTTGTAGGACCTCTCACGCTTGATCGAGTAAGGTCGTATGATTTTATATTAATGGATCAGTCTTCCATTGCCTTCAAAAATTTTTTTTTTTTATCCTAATTGGCACCTAATTAGGATTCAAAAAGTTTACCATGCGCTTTGATGCAAGATTTCAAAAATATTGATACTCTTAGGTACACTTAATGTAATTAAATTTTGATATTGCTCAAATAAATTAGGATGTAAAAAGTTGACTCAAGTACTTTAATGCAAGATTTTAAATATCAATACTCTTAATGTAATTAAGTTTAAAGAACATTTCCTTTCAAAAAAAAAAAAATTTAAAGAACATTTTGAATATTGCCCAAATATCTCGTGACATCTAATTAGAATGCAATAAGTTGACTCAAGCGTTTTAATGCAAGATTTTAATTATTGGTACTCTTAGTATAATCAAGTTTTGAGAACATTTACGAAGTGGTGTTAGCTCAGTGATTAGAGCACCCACTACCTATATACGAAGTCATGGGTTCGAGTCACCATGGAGGTAGGAGTGAAACCCTTTGATCATCTTTAAGAAAAAAAAAGGAAAAAAAAAAGAGTTTTGAGAACATTTATTAAAGAGTTAAGACGGACTATGAAGATTGAACAGTGAGTGAAAAAAGAATAAAGAAATAAGACCTAGTAGAGTCGCTCTATTAGGGTTAGAGTATCTCCAACAGTGATAGCTATCTTCATAGCTAAAAGTAGCTAAAACTGGAATATAGCTAGTTAAATATTGAGTTATATATGCTCCAGCAGAATACTTAAATCCCAAGTTAAATTTAACTTTTAGTTACATTCTCTCTCCTCTCTAGCTAAATATAGCTAGGTCTTTTAGCTAAAGTTAAATTTAGATTTTGTTTAGCTAGTCTGCTGGAGATCAAACTTAGCCTAAAATTAGTTAAATTTCAATTTTTATTTTAAAATAAGTATTATGTTGGAGATGCCCTTAGGAGTTTGCCGCCCTTGGCCTGGCTACTCACGAATTGTCCTTTATCCTCGATGGGGTTCATTTCCGATACCATCACTGGGATCGGATGAAAGGTACTCTTTGTCTGGTGCTACCATGCGACAGGGGTTGTTGATTGGTCAACCGATTGGGATCTGCAATCAATTTTGGAGCACAGTTAGATTAGAACTTTGGTAAAGTGGTTGAGGCCCAACCATGGGTGGTTGAAGAGCACGACATATGGCGGTGCTCAGGGCAATGTGACAGATTAAAAGGTCTGGGTTTTGTCGATTTGCTCGACTCTGGGAGATTCACTGGAGGCAGAGAATGGAGGTGGATCGGCAAGACCACAATGAGCACGTCTTAAAGATGGGGATGCAGTTCAGTCTGGTGGGCGACGGCGAGGTGGTTGTCTGCAGGCATTGGCAGCGCGGGGATCAACCTCTGGTCTGGAGTGGTGAGGCGGAAGTTTAACGCAAACTATGCCTGGTGTCAAGCTGATGCAGCTGGGATGGATCTTTGCCAGTGTGAATGGTCATGGTCGAGCTCCTCTTCTGCTTGAGTGCCCAAAGGAAGTGGGCCTGGGCCTTTATGGTTTGTTCATGTTGGGCATTTGATTGGGCCTGATTTTTATGAGATAACTAAGGAGCTTGATATATAGTATAGTATTAGAGTAAGTATATATTGTATATTGTTTTCTGGTTTCAAGGCTTCTCTATAGGAAAAGCTTATCAACAATCTTCATCTTGAAAGTTAATGAAATAAGCTAGAGATAGGGCCAACCCTTTGCTTTGTATAGTTAGCTTCCTAGCTGGTAACCCTATTTATATAAGAGAAAAATTCAGTCACCGTCCCTAAACTATGCTGCCAAAGCCAATTTGATACCCGAACTCTCAAAAGTATCAATGTGATACCCAAACACGTATTTTGATATCAACGTGATACTTCCGTCAAATATTCCTAACGGGACAGTTTGTTTGCTGACGTGGCAAGCACGTGGGTCCTATATGATATTTTTATCAAGGGCAGAATAGTCTTTTACTCCTAACTGATTAAAAAAAAAAAAGGAACGAAGCACAGAGCTCCATCCCCCCCAACTCGGTTCTGGTTTTCGGGTTTCTGGATCAGTCTCTCGCTTTCTCTCCTTCTCTCAACCCCCGTCTCCTCTCTCTCACCAACTTCATCCTTGATTTCTTCACTATCCACCATGCCTCCATATCCATAGTACCTATTGGTACTCCTCCACGACAAGCCGATCCGGACACCAACATTGACGATGAAGATGCCGCCTCAGCCGTCGATTTTGAAGACGACAAGGATCACCATCCCAAAACGACGCCGTTGTTTTCCCATTTGCAGCTGCTCCCCAACGGCGAATTATGAACCAGGGGCAGAGGGGAGTGTCGCTCCTCAGATTAAACGACGACGTCGAGGGTTATGGGAGGCTGCTGGCGGAGGTGGTGTCGGAGTCGCAGTGGCGGAAGTGGTCGAGCGGCCTTGATGGTGGCGGTGGTAGTGCGTTCATCGACGGCTTGGGTAAAGATTAGATTTTTTTTTT
>BDJD01003762.1:1514-27520 GCA_002564525.1 Rosa multiflora | reverse complement strand
AAATCCTAGCTTGAAAACCCTAATTTCTCCGAAAACCCCAAATCCCCAAACACCATCAATATATTTGAATAGATCTGCCATCGTCAAACAATTAAACTACACAATTTCTCATATGGAATTGCAAGAGTTTTGAATCACATCATCTATCGAACGGTCAAGTTGAAAATCAGTACTCTTGAAACAACAAAACATATTTCAATAAAAAATGATACATTGGAAAATTTAAATAGTGTATTGGAAAATTTAAATAGTGTGGTTGTTACTACGCAGCAAAAACATCAATATAATCTGAACACAATTACAACCCTAAACAAACATTCCAATCAATAGCACCAATAAGGGCCTTGAAACAACACATTCATCATCTACAGGTCCTACAACAATACTGTCAGGAGCATTGTGAAGTGCAGCCAGTGTTCCAACCATAAGCACAACAAGACCAACAAGGACTAGATTAGCCTCTAAAAAAATAAAACCAGTGAATTAAAACCCTTGCATGGTAGTTAACCTATAACAAAAATTAACTGATTAGTGATTTGCAAACGTACAATAATCTATTAAGAGTTTATCGGTATGAAACTTAGGATTTGTTCAGACACTTTTCAAAAATGATTTTCTAAAGTTGACTTTTAAAAACAAAAATGATAAAATGAGATTATATTGTGACCTTGACACATTGCTCATATTCATCATTCGCCTACTTTTTATCGGGCGTTTCCTGGGTTCTCATGAATGGTCTTGTTGATGCAGATGTAGAATGAAACAAACTGGAGCACCGCCAGTATCTTGATCAATACACGCACCACTATCTCTAGCGGTATCTTCACTATCTTCAGTAGCACACAATAAAAAGCATGCGAATGATAAGTATGAGCAATGTATCCTTAATACAGTGTCTTCAATACACAATACAACTTGATATTTTACCCGAATAATATGTAAAATAAAATACAGTATTAAGTTACCATCATGCAAATATAGTATTGTTAGGAAATTCAGAATTCCTTAACCCAAGATTGAAATCAAATGAAGATAGTAATCACAAACTATGCAAGCAATTTGCTGACGAGGTTCAGTCAAGTAGTTGACCTACGTCCCCGGGTGATGATGGTGGATCCACTAAACGAGAAGAATATTACAAACTCTTGAAGAACGTTTTGGTTCTTCCACACTCAAATAACTTCTCTCCTCACAACCCAAATTCTCAATAGAGAACCCCCAAAGAAGTACATCCGATCTCTCAAACCTTGCAATTCTCAAAATCTCTCAAATTATCAGAACTCTCAATTGTTGATCCACACCTAAAGCTATGCCTTTAAGGTTTTATCTCACAATTAGTCAGACTTACAATAGGATTCTGAATCATCGAAAGTAATCATAAATCTTTACTTCTAAAGAAAAACTCCAAGAATTCTATGTACACTAGAATACTTACCCAAAGTTTTGTAAAAATTCCAAAACAGACATAAATTAGATTTTGAGCCGCAACCCTACCAAGTAGAACAAAACAATGCTCACTTGTTCAGTTACAAATGGTAAACCAAGTGCTCACTGACTGGTTATCCATCTCAACTTTTGTCTTCGGATTGACCTGAATCACCAACTCGGGTCAATCCAGACCCGCTCCATTATCCGAATCCTAAACCCTCCTTTACTCTTTAAGCAAAACTTTAGGGTTTAACAACAGCCAGGCGAACAACACAGGTCCAAAAAGCACCCGGAGAATGAGCTCCAAGTACACCACCCCCATCCTCGACCTCAACACCTTTCGATTCATGAACTTGGGTCTCTCTTCCCGCCTTCTCCACTTCACTCCTCTCCCACCCAAATCCCAAAAACCCACCGACCCTTCAAGCTTCAATCTTTACCTTCATCCTCCCAATGCTTCTCTCGCATTTCCTCTCAGAGATTGCGCTCTCAGGGCCGCCGCGGCTAAAGAAGGAAACTTTTCCGGCGATATCGAGCATCCGGACTTGACGGCGTTGTCTCCGTTGGACGGCCGGTATAGCGGTGTAGTGAAGGAATTGGCTCCTTATTTGAGTGAGTATGGCCTCATCTACTACCGTGTTCTTGTTGAGGTAATGCTCTAATTTACTAGTTTTTCGAACTTTAATATTGAAAAAGATCAAAACTTTAATTCCGCAAGCTTTGTATTTTGATTCAATCAAACACATGTTGCAAGTCTAGTATTATATGAAGGGTGTCATTCATTTATAGAGATTGTGTGTCAGATTAAATGGTTGCTGAAGCTTTCTCAAATCCCTGAAGTTATAGAGGTGCCGAATTTCAGTGAAGAAGCTCAGTCTTACTTGCAAGGGATTATTGATGGGTTTAGCATTAATGATGCAAGAGAGGTAAAGAGGATTGAGAAGACCACTAACCACGATGTAAAAGCGGTGGAGTACTTTTTGAAGCAGAGAAGCAGTTCACATCCAGAGATAGCTAAGGTCGAAAGAGCTTGTGCTTTTGATTCGATATGATTCCTGATGGTATATGTTTGGTGTAAGTTATCGAGATTTGAATGTGGATTGTTTTACTGTAGGTGCTTGAGTTTTATCATTTTGCTTGCACGTCTGAGGATATCAACAATATTGCACACGCATTGATGTTGACAGAGTCTGTCAACAATGTCCTGCTTCCTGTCATGGACGATTTGATTCGAGCAATATGTGACATGGCAAAAGAGCATGCTGCCATTCCCATGCTTTCACGTACTCATGGACAGACGGCCTCACCTACAACTTTGGGGAAGGAAATGGCTGTTTTCGCTGTCAGGTTAAGCACACAGAGGCAGGAAGTTTCTCAAGTGGCAATAATGGGGAAGCTTGCTGGTGCTGTAGGAAATTACAATGCTCATATGGTTGCATATCCTAATATTGATTGGCCCTTAGTTGCTGAAGAGTTTGTCACATCTCTCGGTGTAAGTTTCAATCCATATGTTACCCAGATCGAGACACATGACTATATGGCAAAACTTTTTCATGCTTATATCAGATTCAATAATATCTTGATCGACTTTGACTGTGATATATGGCGGTACATATCTTTGGGATACTTTAAGCAGACAACAAAAGCTGGTGAAATTGGGTCTTCAACAATGCCTCACAAAGTAAACCCCATTGATTTTGAGAATAGTGAAGGTAATCTTGGCATGGCTAGTGGAGTTTTTTCCTATCTGAGTGATAAGTTGCCTAAATCACGTTTGCAGCGTGACTTGACTGATTCTACTGTTCTGAGGAACATGGGTGTTGGATTCGGCCATTCTCTTCTTGCCTACAGAAGCACGCTGCGGGGAATATCAAAGCTTCAGGTTAATGAAGGTCGCATAAGTGAAGATTTGAATCACTCTTGGGAGGTGCTTGCCGAACCAATACAAACTGTTATGCGAAGATATGATGTTCCAGAGCCATATGAGAAGCTGAAGGTACTTACAAGAGGGAGAACAGTTACTGCAGAAAGTATAAAAGAGTTTGTCAAAGGCTTGGAATTACCTGAAGAACCAAAGAACATTTTATCAAAATTGACACCACATAGCTATGTTGGATCTGCTGTTGTTTTGGCGAAGACGGTAGATGTGGCCGTTAGAGCCACCATAAAAGACACCAATGTTCCTGCTGAGAAGGTGAAGATGGTGTTTGGTAGTTCTTCTTGTGAACTCGAGCTTTCAAGTTTGCTGGCTTTGTCACCATTGGATGGCCGGTACTGGGGTAAAGTAAAGGACTTGGCTCCTTATATGAGTGAATATGGTTTAATCTACTTCCGTGTTATAGTTGAGATCAAATGGTTGCTATGGCTTTCACAAATTCCTGAAGTGATAGAGGTAACCAGCTTTGGGGAAAGTGCTCAGTCGTTTTTGCAAGAAATAATTGATGGGTTTAGCATCAATGACGCACTAGAGATAAAGGAGATTGAGAAAGTGACAAACCATGACGTAAAAGCGGTGGAGTATTTTTTGAAACAGAGATGCAAATCACACCCAGAGATAGCAAAGGTTAAAACTCACTTTTGTGGTTTTCAGATGCTGGACTAACCTCCTCAGTTTTATCTAATATTTGCTGTTTTGAATGTTTGAATAGCTTCTTAACCTGTTTCCTCTTATTGAAGGTGCTTGAATTTTTTCACTTTGCATGCACATCCGAGGACATCAACAATCTTGCACATGCATTGATGCTGAAAGGAGCTATGAACAATGTCATGTTTCCTATCATTGGTGATTTGGTTCAGGCACTATGTACCATGGCTAAGGAGTACTCTCATATTCCTATGCTATCTCGCACTCACGGACAGGTATGAAATGGTATCTTAAATGCACTGAGTTGTGTTCATACATTACTAGTTTTACAAAGCTGTATTTTATACTAGTACGCTTTTCTTTTAGCTTTTGAAAGGTAGTGAACAAATTCAGTTTAGGCAACTCTGATACTGTTAGCTTCTCAGGCTCAATCATGCTTCTTTTCATAAGTTGCTTTGACTTTCAATTACTTGTACCTTCTACTTTGGGCTTGTTATATCTTCCTTTCACCTTGTAGCCTGCCTCACCTACAACTTTGGGGAAAGAAATGGCTATATTTGCTGTCAGATTGAGCAGAGAATGGAAGGAGATGTCTCGTGTGGATATATTGGGGAAATTGGCTGGTGCTGTAGGAAATTACAATGCTCATGAAGTTGCATATCCTGATGTTAATTGGCCCCAAGTTAATAAAGAGTTTGTAAGATCTCTTGGGTTGAGTTTTAATTCCTATGTCACTCAGATCGAACCTCATGACTATATGGCGGAACTTTTTCAAGCAATTTTCCGGTTTAATAACATATTGACTGACTTTGATAGAGATGTATGGGACTACATATCTTTGGGTTATTTTAAGCAAACAACCAAGGCTGGTGAGATTGGGTCTTCAACAATGCCTCACAAGGTCAACCCTATTGATTTTGAAAATAGTGAAGGTAATCTTGGTGTGGCTAATGGCAATTTTCTTCACCAGAGCATGAAGTTGCCCGTTTCACGTTGGCAGCGGGACTTGACCGACTCAACCGTTTTGAGAAACATGGGTTTGGGATTAGGGCATTCTCTTCTTGCCTACAAAAGCACACTTCAGGGGATATCAAAACTTCAGGTCAATGAAGCTTGCATTTTTGAGGACTTGGATCAGTGTTGGGAAGTTCTTGCTGAACCCATACAAACAGTAATGAGGAGATATGGTGTTCCTGAGCCCTATGAAAAGTTGAAGGAACTGACCAGAGGAAAAGCAGTTACCAAGGAAAGTATAAGAGAGTTTACCAAAGGGTTGGAATTACCTGATGAAGCAAAGATCATTCTACTCAACTTGACACCACATAGTTATGTTGGCGCAGCAATAGAATTGGCCAGGATGGTAGACATAGCTGTGAATTCAGAGATAGGGGATCTGTTGTGAACTAACGGTTTGTAACTTGCACCAGACTATCTAATATATTTTGACTGTGGCGGGATTTGGAATCAGGCGAAGGTATAAAAGAGTTTTAATTGTAGTTGTGGATGTTTGCATTTCATATGTCAAACTGAAACAACCCAAGATCAGAGTTTTGTCCTTGATTTCATTCATTTTTTTTTTTCATCAAGTTGAAACATGCATCTCTCTATATGCGCGGAATTGTAACATAATTCATTCATGAGTATCGACAGTTTTTTTTATTTTCTGGTCTTAATCAAGAGTCACTGTGTGCTCTGTAGCAATTAGCATAATCCTTGTTTTTCCAGTTCTCTTTCTTGGTTTTAAGCTTATCAACTCACCTCTTAGTGGAATTATAGCAGAACAAGGGCATGACTCATGAATTATCTATTAGCTGATTCTTACGTCCTTTTGGTGTGAAAATACAGTCTGCCATGACAATCATAACAAGCTCATTAGTTTTGAAATGCCAATTAATTGATGATGAAATTGTATTTAAAGGTGATGAGAAGAATGACATGACAAATTTCAAAAGGTTCATTTTGTTAGAGAATGCAGATATTTGTCAACAAAATGCCGTCATTTGAATCACAAGCCATTTTTTTTTTGTAGGTATACTATTTGTAGGATGAAATAGAGGGTCGCCGGATATGTTTTCGTGCGGCAACATAATAGGAAAGTTATGCTATTTGTAATGATGCTTCTCCATGCGAGAGTAATCTCTCCGTTATGTCACCGTTTTGTTAAAGCAAATAGAGTAGCCAGTTGTACACTCTTTGCTAATTGGTGCTTGGTGGAATAATACATAGATTTAGTGGAGACTCCTAGTATTATTTCAGGATGTTCTCCTGATGCTTATTGTATTTCCCCCCCTTTGTATTATGCAATTTCTTTAATTAAGGTTTGAGGGCAACCGCACCGGCCTTTTAAAAAAATAAATAATCATAAATAAATAAAATTGATATTATGTTTACTTTTTTTTTTTAATATATTAGAAAGAACTAAAAATAAGAATTTTTTGACTGAAACCTCCAAATTTACTTCCTCTACTTTTTACACATCTTAACAAATTTTTAAGTATTAGAATTTTTCACTAAATCTCACTCAAGTTCTTTAAATGATTAACTAACTGTTAGTGCAGCAACAATTGGTCAATCTGGTTAGGGCTAATAACTCAGTCTTAAGACGTGTATATGAAGACTTGGGTAATTTTGGTTGCTACCCCAAATTTGCAAGTTGTTTATACCAAAAGGGATGCAAATGAAGGGGCTCATCTTATGGCAGCTTATTGTATCTCAATTCCAAAAGAGGTTTTTCTTTCTTTATTACAGACTGCATTAGCAATTGAAACTTGTAATATGTAAACTTTCTTATAAACATTGACCTCCTTTCCCTAAAAAAAAAAAAAAAAAAGGTTCTTGAAATAACCTCAATCATATAATTTTCAAACAAACTAATATCATCAGACAAGGAAATGAATTAGTTACTCTTTAAAGAATTAAATCTTAATTCTTTCTTCACAGTTCACATGTTCATTTTTTAACTAAACAACATAATTCTCTTATCCAACGAAAAAGATCCTCGTGTTATTTGTATGGAGTTTCATAATGAAAAAGCTTATTATAAACGCATGCAGCTTGCTTTCTTGTCAGTGGTGCATTAATCACATTAAAATTGTCACATGAATTCTAAAGAAGTTTCAATAGTTAAGAAAGTAAAATTTAGTGTAAATTAATTTTAGTACCTTTTTATTCACGAGTATTGACAGTTTTTATATATATTTGTAAGTTTTGGTCTTAATCAACAGTCATTACGCGTACTCTGTAGCAATTAGCATAATCTTAGTTGTTAGTCAAGCTCTCTTTCTTGGTTGTAAGTTTATCAACTTACCTCTTTGTGGAATTGCAGCAGAACAATCGTGACTCATGGCATTGAGTTATCCATTAGCTGGTTACTGCTTTCTTTTGGTGTGAAAATACAGTTTGCCATGACAATCATAATGAGCTCATGAGTTTGGAAATGACAATTAATTGATGATGAATTGTATTTAAAGGTGAGAGGAAGATTGACCATCAGACCATGGCAAATTTTGAAAAGGTTCACAAAGAGTAGAGAATGCAACACACCTATAAGCCATTTTCTTTAATATTGACGGTTGACTGTCCAATCAGGTATTGGAAAAATTAAAAAACAATGTGTTTCTAGAAAAAAAAAAAAAAAAAAAGCTTATTAACACTCAAATTGTGTGGGAAATTAGCAAGGGTGTATGCTCAGTTGTCACTGGTGTCTTGACCACTTCAAAATTGTCCCATCAATTAATCAGTATCAATACATTTTAATTAGTTGATGAGAAAAGCATACCAATGAGATTGTAATAGGACGATAAAATCATGTATTAGAACACAACACTCACGAGAAAAGGTAGACGAATCCAAAATCACCAATGTTACACGAATGTTATGTGTAATAGTAAAACTTCTTTTAACAAGCTGATGTGTTGTCAAAAACCAAATGATGGTAAATACCAACCCACCCACAATAGGTAAGCATGGTAAGTCCTAATCCAGCTGTATTCCACATGTAGAAACTCCATTGGAACTCGTAACCCTCTGCCACATGTAGAAACTCCATTGGCACTCGTGACCCCCCCGCCCTAATGGCCAAGTCACCCCTCTCCCGCGTCCCGTTCTTCCCCTCTGTTCAAGTCTTAGCTGCTAAGCAAATCAAACGTAAGTTACAGAGTCATACCCGAGTGTGAACTCAACGCCCACCGAACCTCCCAGACCTTCTAGAAATCAAACACGAACTCACTCTCCTCTGCCACCTCACAACCCCAAAAACGCGTCTTTGTCTTCGTCATCATCCCCTTCGTCCTCAACGCTTCAATTCCCTCCCAAAAAAAAAGAAAAAAGTCCGGGGACGTAGCTTTCTGTCTTTGACGAGTCGACACGCCATGCTCCACCCCCTTTTGTCACTTTCCCAGCAATTTCCTCCTTCCATGATGATTTCAATAGTTGAAAGTTGAGATATAAACCCCCCCTTCCCATCTTTTTTATTTCATCAAAATCCATCATTTCTCTCACCCACTTCACCTCTCTCCCTCTTTCTTCACTTTCACTGCATACAGTTCAGATTTTCTGGGTTTCTGGATCAAGATTCAATGGAGAACAGCAACAACCAATCCTTCTGGCAATTCAGCGACCAGCTTCGTGTCCAGACATCCAATCTCGCCAACCTTTCCGTCAACGACTCGATCTGGAGCAGCTCATACGGCAGCAAGAGGCCTGATGCGAGGAGGAACTTCGACATCAAGGTCGGCGGTGAGGTGAATTCTTTGATTAATTTGACCCCAAAAGGGTCTGATTTCAATGGCTTCAATGAAGGATTGGACTACAAGCAGAAAGGGTCCGACCCGAATGAGGGCTGGAACAGCTTCAAGCCCAAGGCTTCTGAATTCAGCGACAGGTTTAACAAAGCTTCAGACTTCAATTCTTTCAACCCAAAAGTTTCAGACTTTAATGGGTTTAACCAGAAAGTCCCGGACTTCAATGGGTTTAATCAGAAGGTCCCGGACTTCAATGGATTCAACCAGAAGGTTCCGGATTTTAACGGGTTTAATGAAGGGTGGAAACTCGGGGCTTCTGCTAATGGTGGCATCAATGGAGGCTTCAACAAGGGAATTTACTCCAAGCCTGCAATTCACAACAATAACATTAACCTGAACCTGAAGCCGTACAAGAACCAGGGTGAGGAGTTTGATCTTGGAGTTAAAGCTGGGAAGAAGAACAACAATAGCAACAAGAAGAAAAATGGTGATGACAATAACAAGGACGTCAAGGGTGACAAGAAATTCAAGACACTTCCACCCTCTGAGTCTCTCCCCAGAAATGAAACCATTGGTGGTTACATCTTCGTCTGCAACAATGATACCATGCAAGAGAATCTCAAGAGGCAGCTTTTTGGTATGTTCCTAATTCTTTTCCTTAATTGTGTTCGTATTCCATTATATTTCTCTTTGATTTAACCATTACGATTGAATTGTTTCTGAGATTGTGATTTGGGGTAAACAATCAACTTTGTAAATCTGTGTCTCTGATACTAAGATTAAGTATTTGATAAATTAGTATTAATTTTGTGGTCCTGCATCAATGTTTACAGGTTTGCCTCCACGTTACCGTGACTCAGTTCGGGCCATTACTCCAGGGTTGCCCCTTTTCCTTTACAACTACTCCACCCACCAACTCCATGGAATTTTTGAGGTTTGTGACTTTTTCTTTGGCATGATCTTATCTTGTGAAGTTGGAATTTACTTTGTGAATTTATCTTGTGAAGATTAAATTTATTTTCTTGATGATTGGAAAGACCAATAGTTAACAGTGTTGTAATCTTTTGTGTGTTTAGGCTGCAAGCTTTGGAGGAACCAACTTTGATCCATCTGCTTGGGAAGACAAGAAATGCCCTGGTGAATCGCGCTTCCCTGCTCAGGTTAGTCCTCAATTCGTATTTGATTGTTGGGTCTTAAGAATTGCTCACTTAAGCGTGAGATTTACTAGTAGTTTGTTCAGTGTTTCATTTACTAACTTACACACTCTGTACAGGTGAAAGTTCTAACTAGGAAAGTCTGTGAACCACTGGAAGAGGATTCCTTCAGGCCAATTCTTCATCACTACGATGGCCCTAAATTCCGTCTTGAACTCAGCGTGCCAGAGGTAATGAATGTTCCATAGCCAAAAGCATTAGTTAGTCTTGTTCAAGCTCACTAGAGGCACTTTATATATATTAGCCATATCTAAATATCTAATGGATCTCTTTTATTTTGCAGGCCCTCTCTCTGTTGGATATATTTGCAGACCAAGATGATATATTTGTAACTGAAACCCCTTGAACAAGAACACATTACAGGGGGCGTATAGAAGATACAGATACAAATTAGTGAAGAAAGAGTGAAAACAGAGTAGTGAGCTGTAGTATGTTTGCTGTGACCAATATGTTGAGCCAAGAATCATGAGGATGATGAATCAAAGTACACAATGTATTATATTATCATATGTATAAGCAACTTGAGCAAGTTCTAAGTCATGAGAAGCAAATATTTGTTTATGAGGTGTAATAACAATATCTATCCACCCAGTACTTCTATTTACTCTGTTAGTTTGTGTGACGTGTATGAAAATGCGCAACTGAGAATCTCAAGAAATTTTCTTTTTCTTTGTGTCAAAGTCCCAAGATATTTACTTTGAATGACAATTACACCTAATAATCTATTAAAAGCGTTTCGGAAAACGATTTTGATAGCACCTACATGAAGTGTTATTCAAGTTACAGAACCAGCTTGTTAGTACCTAGCTAGAAAAGCGCTTAGGTATTAGGTGCTAATGTGGTATTCGATTCTCTACGAGCTCTGGAACTCTCTGATTCTAAGAAACATATAATGCTATCGACAAAAGCACTTCCAACTTTTCCAAGGCCAGAATCGATGGAACCCAGGTCCTAGAGGGTTGGTGGTTTTGGTTTAGCAAACAGAGGAAGCAGTGGAGTGAACCAAAGAGAAAGAAGAAAACGAAGTCGATCGGTGGACGTGTGTCTTGTCTTCTATGGTTGAGGACAATCTTTAGCTTAACGGGTAGTTACTGTTAGGCTATCTACTGCAGATATGCAGAGCATAAAGGGTCCGTCAGTGAAGCCAGCTACCCCATCTTTTTCCAGTGACTGTCTTTCTCTTCCATTATTAGAACAGTGATAGATAGCAACGGCAAATTAAAGCTCAGAAGAATATGCTCCAACCATTTTCTCTGACCCTGTTAAAGGAATTTTTCTTTTTTTCTTTGGTAATGACCCCTTCAAGGGTTCAAGTATCTAGCTAGCAAGCTATAATTTTGTGGATTATTGGAACATTGACTTCCTCTCCTTCTCTCTAGCTGAGGGAGGAAATCAACTTCACGTCATGCATGACACAGTCGTAGAACGTTAGTTCAATGACTGGTAATTGATAGTCGGTAATGTAGGGAGTCCACAATGGCGGGCTTGAAGCTCTAGATGTCCCTTGATTGTTTCACACGAATCATTCAGAACTGGGAATCAACGACGTTCATCCCATGTTCACTATGTTGACTGCTAGGTTTCTTTTCACCCATTTTATTTTAATTTTTTTGGCAAGGATAGCTTATATTAGGGAGAGGCTGCTCTCCAATTTTCCACATGTATATACATTAAGAAAAATCAATTTTCCTATATACGTGTGTTATTTATAATGTTACTAAATATTAAAATTATATCATTGTAAATATCTTATTGAGATATTCAATATGAGTTCAATATTTGATATATTTAGAATTTTTAAAATAAATGTGTAATCATTAATTATTATGATATGCTTATCTATACTATTATTAAGATAAGATAGTTTGTTAGACAAAATTAAAAAATTTGACAGAAATAACCTTAGAATGTTAAAAACTTTAAGAATTAATTAAATCACAAGGAGAATTATGACATTTACAAAATATAATTTTATTAAAAAAAAGACAAAAAAAAAAAAAAACTCATAACCCACTTTTTTCTCTCCCATTTCTTTTGTCTGCAATAACCGTTTTCTTTCTTATTTTTCAAAGAAAAAAAAGGGATAAAATTTGCTTAGTCCTTATACTTTGCCTCTCTCATCATTTCAATCCCTAACATTCTAATTTAATATAAAAACTCCATGATCTCACAATATCCCTCTAATAGGTCCCATCCGCGTCAAATTAAGAGTTGGTCTTAGGTGAAATGTCCAATATACCCCTCTGTTATTTCTTTTTCATTTTTTCCTATTTAATTTTTTTTCCTTTTTCCTTTTTAATGACTATCATATCCTGCTGCATCAGTAGCGCCACGTCGGCGAACCAATCCAGATCGACCTGAAAAAAACCATGCTGGAGGCCATTTTTTGTTTCCATGCCAGAGGCCATTTTTCGTTTCCATCACTATTCTTCTTCTTCACTTCTGGTTTTGGTCAACTTGGCCATCAAAAACCACCATTTCAACTAGACCCAAAATCCAAATCACCATGTTGAGCACGACCCAAAAACCTCAGAGTCTGAAAAAATGGTAGTTTTCATTGAAAAGTTTTCAAATTGAGGCCTAATGTGGAGAGAGAAAGTGGGATTTGAGTGGGAGAGAGAGAAGTAGGTTGTGAAAACAAGAAGGGAGTGGTTGAACGACGAATTTTCAAGCTGATTGGGATCTGCTTATGTTTAAGAGATGGTGTCGGCAACGATGGAGGGCTGATCCGCTAAGAGACAACGGAGGGAGATGGCTTCAGAGAAGGTGAAGAAGTGATCGATCATCTCCTAGCCTCTTGCTTTTGCTCGATGTCCATATATACACCGCCAAGCTAGGTCCTTGCTGGGTTTGGTTTCAATTTGGGGAGAGAAACAGATGGGTTGTTGAGTTTGATCGGAATGGGATTGGTGGGTTGAGGAAGGAGAAAGTAGGCAGAACGAAAAGAAAAGAAAAAAAGGAAAAAAGAAATTAAAAAGGAACAAGAAAAAAAGAAGAAAAAGGAAAAAAGAAATTAAAAAGAAAAAAAAAAGGAAAAAAAGAAATTAAAAAGGAAAAAGAAATAACAGAGGGGTATATTGGACATTTCATCTAAGGCCAACTCCTAATTTGACGCAGAAGGGACCTATTAGAGGGAAATTGTGAGGTCAAAGAGTTTTTAGATTAAATTAGAATGTCAGAGACTGAAACGATGAGAGAGGCAAACTATAGGGACTAAACAAATTTTATCCAAAAAAAAAAATAACTTGCACATGCAGAACATATGTGGAAAAAAGCTAGTTTCTATTTAAGTAAATTGACTAGTTTTATTGATGGTCTCGTCAAAACCATACTCGGAGATATATTTCGAGCTAGGAAAAGAGAAGTGTGTATTTAAAATCCCTAACTACTTAATACACACTCCCTACTCAATACACCACCCATTTAATTTCTCCTTATAATATTTTACTAAATACACAATATCTTTAAGGAAAAAATTCAGTTTACTCCCCTGAACTTTGGGCCTAAAATCAAATTGGTCCCTATTTCTAAAAATCGATTATGATGGTCCCTATACTCTCAAAGGACATCACTCGAGTCCAAAATTTGAATTTGACTCGAAACATGACTTCATGTGCTGAGTTGGAGCCGACATAGGAGGCTCACTTTTCATACTTTAAACCCCCAGGAGGGCAAAATAGACATTTCTAATTTAATCTAATTTCTATTTTTTAAATGTTTTTCTCCATCGGCACGCTGACCACCGGCATGTTGACCGTGCCACCTCCGATCCATCAATGCCCTCACTCTATAGCTCTCCAACCTCCACGCCACTTCTGAGCTCCTCCACTACACTCTCTGCCCTCTGCCTCTCCAAGAAGCTTCGCCACCTCGCCATCGACCTTGGAAAGATTGACAGCAACCAAATCAATAATCACTATAACGTCCCGAACCTGAATTTACCGGTTTACTAGTCATTTGGACGGTAAACGACCTTTACTTTCACTTTTACTGTCGTTTAAGTACTTTTAGTGGCCCTAAAAGTTGATTTTTTGTTCGGGTCAAAATTTGAGAAAATGTTCTTCATGAAAGTTGTAGGGGACGTTAAACCGAGCGCGTGGATATGTGGTACGTAAAAATCGGAGCTCGTATGCAAAAGTTATAATCGAAATACTAAACTTACTGTTTATAGTAAATTAGTATAAAATTTGAAAAAGTTACTGTTCGGGTTAAATTTTTCTCACTCTCTCTCTCTCTCTCTCTCCGCGCGATTTTCTCTCTTCTTCTTCCCCAGTTCTCTCCCTCCTCTGCAGCTCAAGCTAGCCTCCGTTTCCGGCCTTCTGGGGTTGAACCGCGACCACCCCTTGCTTCGTCTCCTCCTTCTGGACTCGCTAGTGGTGGTGGGTCGCCGTGAATCGACCGGAAAATGCAGTTTCGATGCCGAGAAGCTTACGGTTACTATAGCAGTTTGGGAGTTTTGTAGATTTCCGGCGATTCCGGCCGTCTCCGGCCACCAAACCGGCGTCGAAGGTTCGGTTTTTGACATAGATCATTTCCCCTAAGGTCTTTCATTTCAATTTGCAGTGTAGAGGTCGAATTAACAATTTCAATTTCTAGGGTTCTTGGAGTTTTCTGGAAAAATTTCACCGGCCAATTTGGAGCCCTTCAAGGTAAACTTGGAACTTGTTGTAGTTATGAAAAATGTTGGGTCTGTTGTGTAGGTGGTGCTGCCAAAATTTGGTGGCCATCAGAGGTGGTGGCAGCAGGCGCGTGGGGCCCACGCGCTGCCACTATTGGTGGCTCGTGGAGGCGTGTAGGGCAGTGTTTTAATTTCGGTTTTTAGCCCATTAAATTGTATATATGTTGTAGAGCTTGTATGTGAAGTTTGGTGAATTTTGGAGGAGTTTGGAATTGTTTGTGATTTTCCAAAGTTTGGAGTTTTGAGATTGAATTGTGGGAAATCCGATTGTCGGATTTCCCTCGTTTTCGTTTTGGAATATGTTAATTGAGGAATTGGTGTTGTGGGAGAGATTTGGGTGGAATTTGAGAAGTAATGGAGATAGGGATTTTCGAGGTTTCGTTTAGGTTCGTATTTATTTTATCGGATTGCCATTTACTGAAATATAATTGTGTACAGGGCAATGTCGCGAGCTACGGCTAGATGAAGGAACTCGTTTGCGTGGTCACCCAATAGTACTTATTTTCTTGAATTAATGCTTTATTTAATTAACATATTACTTTTCGAGCATATGAATTGATTTCGGAATTTGATTTCGATTTATCTCGTGGATTTGCTTTCAATAATGATTTTCATGAAGTAATTATGATTTATACCGGTTGTGAATTTGGGATATTAATTTTTTGTGCTCGGATTCGAATTTATAATTGATGTTGAATTTCAACGAATTATTTTTCCGAGGTGATTTCCGGAATTAATTATATTTCTATTCGTTGTTTTGAGATTTCTGGAAAGATTTTCGAAATGGGATTTCGATGAAGTTATTTTTTATTTATCTATCGACTTTCAGTTTTGGCATTGGGAATGCCTTGATCATAATCTAACTTTATTTGAGAATATGAATTGATTTGTCTCGGTTATAAATTGAGAATGATTTTGGCTCTAAGTTTTAAAAGAATATTGTGAATTTCGAAATGAAGTATGATTTGCTATCGACAGTGAGTTTGGTTTTCAGATTATAAAGTGATTTCGGATTTGTTTGGGTTTTGAGATTTATGAAATATTATAAAGTGATTTCGGGAATGAATTGTTTTCGGATTTTAAATGGAATTTTTGTCGAGGAAACGATTGAATTAAGTATTCTTTTAGCGTGTGGGACACGCTGTTGATTTTTGTGACTTACTACGAGAATTTCTGGGTACGGTTGGGAATCGTACCCGTGTTTTCTTTATTAGCGGGACTTATGGGGAAGCCTTACTGTTTTTCGATTTTCGTATGATTTTAACCCACCATACCTGGGTCGTCATATTTTTATTGCTAGCTAGCCTATTAGTACTCCTCCCTGCTTACTATGTGTTCGTGGGTGAGTAAGAGCAGAGCATGTGATGCTCCAGAGTGTGGGACACTCCGACCCGAGCCTGGGAGGCTCCCTTCTTTCGTATGGTGAAACTTCTTCCCCATATCTTATCGTTGCTTTACTAGCGGGGCTAGTCCGATTTTCATTGTAGCCAGCGGGGTTGGTCTTATATTCTTGAGAAACGAGATTTCGGTTTTACGATATATTTTTCTTTTTCGAATGTTGTGACTAGCGAGGCTAGTCGGTTTATCGTTTTGAAATCCTTAGATTTAAAGCTAAATGTGTTTTACCATTTGTGCATGCATCGAGTTTTTAAAGGAATAAATGTGGGAAAACATGAAATCCTTCTTATTTTAAATTGTTTATTTTTGTCCACTCACGCTAACGTTTTTCGTCTACTTTCCCCTGGGCCTTTCGGTTTCTAATGCCCAGTTTGCAGGCATTATTAGTTGAGGTCGGGCGTACGTGGTTCGAGGCATAGTTGATGAATAGCTTCCGCACTTCTTCGTTTGGCTCTGATATATTGTGAGTTAATGTTTTGGGTAGTCCACTTTAGGGGTGACTCGACCAATTCTCGGTTGAGTTATCTCTAAGGTGGGCCCCGCAGGGCCACCTCAGATATCAGGGTGAAATCCGGGGCGGGTCTTGTCAATCATAATCAGCCATTCAATTCATAATTCAAGATTCATAGTATAACTTGAATTCACAAGCCCAACCATGCATTTATCAAGCTCCAAAACGCCAGATACAAGCCCAGATCCTCGTGAATAGCTGTTAGAAAAATCTCAGAAAACTGTCGTGCATAGTGAGCTCCGTCGACACTGAAAGCAATCAAAAACCAATTCGTTCATAACTCAAGCAATTGAAAACCATGTATACTATCGTGTAGAACGTGAAGAAGAGATCGATTTTTGTACCTCATGCATTATTGATGATAGCTGGAGTCGTTGGAAAACACATCAAAACTTCATTGCAAAACCCTGAAGCTTCAAGCTTCGATTCTCTCTCCTTGATCAATGATTAGACAAACCCATACCATGGGGACGTTAGGGAGGATGAGACGAAAGGTTTGGCGCGGGTGCGTCAGTCTGAGGTGGCCTTTCAGGCCCATCAGCCTCCATCTCCAAATTGGGTGAAAGTGAGAGATTAGGGCTTGAATCGGGTTTGGGAAGATAGAGAGAAGTTACAGATGCTTGTACCTACACCGCCGATTCCAATCGAGGAGGAGGACGAGGAACGAGATGACGTGGTGTGGAGCTTCAGATCGAAGGGAGGTGGAGGTGGAAGCGTGGTTGTTGATATAGAGAAGGGGAGAGAAAGGGAGAGAGAGAAGAAGAAAAAATTAAGAAAAGAGAGAAAAAATTAGAAAAATTGGAAATGTCTATTTTGCCCTCCTTGTAGGGTTTAAAATCTGAAAAGCAGGCCCCTTTTGTCGGTTCCAACTCAGCACATGACGTCATATTTCAAGCCAAATTCAAATTGTAGACTCGGGTGATGTCATTTGAGAGTATAGAGACCATCGTAATCCATTTTCAGAAAGAGGGACCGATCTGATTTTAGACCCAAAGTTCGGGGGAGTAAATTGAATTTAATCCTATCCTTAATCTTAAAAATCATGAAATATCCTATTATTTGACTATATTAAGACCACTATTTCATATGATTAGTATATATTAGTATATTGTCGTTTTTTAAATGACCATATTGATTACTTGTATTAGTTATTCGAAAATATATAAAGATTTATTGTTTCCTTCAAATAGATGCCTAGAAATCGGTTTTATATCATTGGAGTTCTCATCCACCAAACACCCTATTGATCAAGTATAAAATTTTGAGTTGAATATTCAACCAAAACTATATAAGTAGTTTCTCCACAGTGGTGGAACTACGAACCTGTCATTGGAGGGGACAAACAAGTTGACTAATCATAATATTAGAACAAAACAAAAAAATTAAGTAGAAAATGGGAGTAAAGCAATCTGTTTTAAAAACACTTAATGCCATTGAGTCTAAAATTCTAAATTATATGGTTTCTCACCCCATTTAATTACAATTTATTTAAGAAAAAATTAAATTAGATGGTTCCTAACTTTATTCTTGTATCAAACGGGGAGGCCATGTATAGAAATTTGATGTGTTTATCTATTCATTTATACGCAATGATAGAACAATATTAGGAAAATATGACTATCTTTTTGCTTATTCTAATATGTAAATGTCTGTTTTTGGCCATTTAAACTACCTATAAAATCTAATTTGAAATATAAAATAATAGGGATGTGTATTAAGTAGTTAGGAGTGTGTATTTAAAATTTCTCCTAGGAAAAAGAGTACTAGATATATTCGGAGATATAGTTTTTAAATTATAGCCGTTGGACATGATGACGTTTGATTTTTAGCTTATGGAATTTGGCCTACGGTGGCAGCACAGTTTTTTGTTGATAGGCCAAATAAGCATATTAGAGAGAATATTATGTTTTTGATAGGCTAAAACCATTTGGCTTTTGGCCTACCATGAGAGATGCTCTAAGAGCCCAACTTTCAATCCAACAATTAACGGCTGACAGATTATGGCAGTGAACAGACTCCATTGGTCCCAAGTCTAAAATTACCAACGAGCCTAAAACTAATAACAGGCCTCATGCAATTCCGTTACCTTCCACACCACACTCATTCTTGTAAGCCCCAAGTGCGTGAATGTGACTTGGGTCCACGTGCATGGCATCATGATTCGTGTGTAATTCACTTTTCTTTTTTATTAGGCTGCAATATGAATTGGGCCTGCTAGATGGATTTTTGGGCATCAAAAATATGCAAACAATTTGATTCATATGACCGTTCTAAACAATGAACTTTGGTGCCCAATGACTTAAAACACTCGATAATTTACTATCTTTAGTTCTTTACTTTACCAATTAGGTCTAAGCACCTTTAGAATCATCTTAATACAACACAATTACTCTAGGATAACTGTTTAATTGTTTTTCTTGGTACACGAATCAATCTGCAAATCAAATTATTGGTCAAATAATTTCTAGAAGTTTCAAAGTCTAGGTGAACTTCTTTTAGCATATGTATTCAAAGTTTTATATAAATAGATAATTTTTAATTTTTCTGTAGTTTAAAAATGTATTTAAGTTTGACCTCATTGACATTTCTAGCTACGTCACACTAATTGGCGATAATCCAGCCACACAAAATGGAAAGGTAAATTTTCTCATGGGCAGGGAATTTAGACACGTACATATAATACAAATATAGAAGGTAATATCACCTTGGGTCCATAGCTCAGTGGTAGAGCATTTGACTGCAGATCAAGAGGTCACCGGTTCGAACCCGGTTGGGCCCTATTTTTAACTGTTTTTTGTTATATTTTTCATAATTACTTTTTTATTATATGTTTCATAATTACTGCACTCAAACATTACTAAAACAGCACACAAACTGTAAATAGTCCAATCTTCTTTACAAATCACCTTTCTATTTCTTTTTGTTCTGAACACCCAATCAAAAACTCATGACACCACTGAACCAAAAAAAAAACAACCCATAAAAGATTAAAAACCACAAGATGTATACAATCCCTTACTAGTTGCATCCAAATCATGTCAAAATCCAGCAAGCCACACAGTAAACCAACCCATTCTCATTACACTTTGGACACCTCTCCTTCTTATCCCCAATCACCACCTTACAACTTCCCCCACACTCCATACAAGGCACAAACCTGGCCCCACCGCAACCCCCACACGCTTGCGGCCCCACCCCAGTCTCCACACGTGCCCACTTCACTATCCTCCCCAACCGTCCACTCTCATTCAGCTCCACCACCTCCTCCCCTCCCCCCACATACCTCCCCTTCACAAAAACCCTAGGCACCCCTAGCCCCTCCCCCACCAAACCCTTCAGCTCCGTCAGAAACTCGCCGTGCAGCGACACGTCACGCTCGTCGTACACCAGCCTGTTCACCTCGAACACCGACTTCACTCTCTGGCAGTCCTCGTACGTCCGCCGCACCCCACGTAACGACGTCGTGTAGATCACCACGGTCTCGGCTCCCCCCGGCGGACATTTCTCCGGGTAGTCGCTGAGAGGGTCTCTCAGGCTTATCAGCTTGTCAATCACCGCCACCTGCCCTTCTTTTTGTCTCTCCATTCGGTCCCTCTTTATAAATATGTTCTCCTTCACAGACTTGTATCCCACCGTCGACTCGGTTTGGGTTTGTGTGTCTGGCGATGGCATTCCGAGAGGTGAGCGGGACCGGTTGACTGGTTCGGGTTTCTTCCTCTGCAAGGAATTCATCGACTCGCTCTTTTTCAACCCGGCCGTCTTCGGAGCGGTGAGCTTGTTGTCGAGCTCTTCTAGAGTGTGGAAGGAGTCAAAAGACAAGCTCTTACGCGGCTTCCTCCGCTCCTCTTCCGGCTCCTTCTTGATCACCGGTGACGGTGCTGGGCTCGGCTTTGGGCTGAGATTGGGCTTGAGGTTCTCTAAGGCCTTACTGACCTCGTCCCACGTTTGCGGCGCGGCGGCGGCGTCGGATTCATCGAGCTTGTCGAGGATTTGCGCGGGCACGTGTACTGGTTTTTTGGTTTCCTCCTGCTGCGACGTGGTATTCTCGAGGCCGAGCCAGGGCTCTTGGATGCCGTTGATGTTGAAGACCGCGAAGCTCGCCGGCGCCGGCTTGTAATCTACGGCTGCCTCTACCCGTTTCGAGGAGGCGCATCCCATTTTATGAAATCTGGGCCGTCCAGAATGTGTAATAGAGACTAGAGAGAGTGAGGTGTTGTTTTACATGTTGGTTTTTATGGAGGGAATGTTGTTTATATGTGTGGATTGGGAGGGTTTTTTGTGTGGCTTTGAATTTAAATGGGGGATTTTTGTGAGTGGTGTTTGGATAAATTGGGTGGACATGTAGATTTCTGCCACGGGGGAATGAGTTTGGTTTGTTATCTTAGGAATATTAGTGGCCAGGGAAGTGATTTGTGATGAAGATGCATGTTATAGAGTTGCACGCCACAATTATCCAAAAAAAAAAAAAAAGAGTTGCACGCCACAGGTTTAATTTTGTGTGATATGAAGAAGAATAGACACTTATCTGTTATGCATGATGAATTATGTTCCTCTTTGAGCTAGACTGGCTAGGCCATGTAGGTTGGCCTAAAGTCTATCCCTAATCGACTAAACCGAGGTTTCATAGATAAATTTTCGACTTTTATGTAAAGACATAATCAAAATTGGTGTATGTCATTGAAACGGTTTTCATTTAGTCGAAATTATCTTGTCGCTGATCATGATTTGATAAGCTTAGTATTAGGAGAACATTGATTTTTTTTTTTTTTTTTAAATTCAGGATTTTCAGTTGTTTATTTTTTTTAATTGAATTTTTTTTAAAATGATTGAAAACCTAAAATCCCAATTGCTCGAATCATAAATATTCTTAGCATAATTGGTTCTAATTTCAACATAATCTTGACATAATTGGTTCTAACTTCAGCATATTTCGAAAAGAACTTAATGGTTTTTTTTTCTTTTTATTTTTTTTAAATTTGAGATTTTCAGTAAAGTTGATTTTTTTTTTATTTTTTTTTTAAATGATTGAAAACCTAAAACCCCAATTACTCGAATCATATAAATTCTTGGCTTAATTGGTTCTAATTTCAACGTATTTAAAAAAGAACTCATCGAAAATTACCAATCGGGTGATTTTGAGTTAACAAGTCATACGACAAGTAAACAAAGTTTTCTTTTAAGTTGCAACTACTTTTTTAGTTAAAATTAAAATTATAGACTTCATAGTTAACAATTCACCACACAAGTTCATTTTACATGTGAAGATATATACCCTCAATTTTCTCGCTCATGTTTGTGAGGTGATGGACTGATTATTCTCCATATACAACGTCTGATCCTTCAAAACATGTTTACTCCGTGATACTGATACATTGAACATGTTTCCAAAAGTGGAGAGCTACAAGATGCCCTAATTTCTCTTAGCTATGACGGAATATCAAACACCTACTACAGGTAAATAACTAAATACAAACCCCCTGTCACTCAAATTTGAATTAGCCTTCTTCTTCTACCTGTCGTTTCCCACAATTATTTTAACAAACCCAATCTACCCCATATTCTATTCTTTGCCTTGGATCAACTCAGAATCGATCCTAAAATAATTGCCCCCAACGGTCTAATTTCACATGCAGCCATGTATAATTTTTGAAATAAGCACTACTTACTGCTGTCCCTTCTGACACACCGCCATTTTGCTTCCACTTACTATTTGCCAAGATTCCTCAGCTTAAATATGATCGACCGCTCCGATTGTGGTCAAGGTGGGAAAGAAATATCACAATGGGAAATTGTTCTTCTCTCAAAGGAACCTGTGGGGAGTGTCGTAACTCTATCAGGGTCCTTACAGATTCTGGGGGTATCCTACAGTTTAAAGGTCCTAAGTTAGCTTCGGAAATCCTCGCTGGTTTTCCAGGCTATGGCATTTTTCAGCAGGGCAAGGCCTCGGTGCCATTGCCTGAGGAAGAGGCCTTAACTAGTGGCCAGTTCTACCTTCTTCCACTGAGGACTAAAGAGGAAGTGCCTGCTGATTATGGGGTCTCTGTAGAAGTTCAAGAAATGGGTGCTGATGAAGATTTGGATGGTGCAGAAGAAGCTGAGCCGGTGAAGAAGTCGTTTGGGGGTGCATCGGATTGCGTGGAGAATTTGGCAAATGGGTCAGGAGGAGGTCTGGAAGTAATGCCGTGTGGAGGAGATGGGGTTTGGAGAGTGAAGCTTGTGATTGACACTAAGCAGTTAGAGGAGATATTGTCTGAAGGCAACACTCTGGCTCTGATAGAGATGATGAGGATGGCTGCAACAGCAAGTGCTACACCGAAGCTGCAGAGTAAGAGCCTATGGGGTTCAGGAGGAGGTGGGGGTTGGAATTGGAAGCCTATCTTCTCCAACATGTTTAAGGCCCCCACGGCCATAACTGCCCCTATGGCCGTAACTGATCAAAGTGGGATGTGAAGGCCAAGTAGGTTGCTACTACTTGCTAGGTTCTGTGTGGTGCTATGAAACTTCACGTTTCTCTGTACCATTATCTGAGATTTATGAGAGTGAATCAATCTGCTAGAAGATCAATGATCCCCTCAATTTAGTTCTTTATTATGTTAGATTATCAAGGTGAACTATGTTCTTCTATCTTGTAGATATAATGAAAGTGAAGGTTGTTACGAACATTTTAGTGGGTACGCATGCATCTGGCTCTCATCTCTTTCATTTGGGAATTAACTTTACGGTATTGAAACAACTGCCCTTTCTTGTTCCAGTCAACACCATCTCGATCAGGTGCTTGAAGAAAATTGACAAATTGGAGCTCGAGATCAGTGGCCATAACAATGTTAAATTGAAGTAATTAAATAGAGTTTCGAAAATGATTGTTTGCTTTAGTTATTGTGAGAGAGGAAGGCTTGAAAATTGTTTTGTGAGCATCCTACATTCCAAAAACTGACGAGGGTAAAAGAAATTCTCAAGACCAAGAGGGTAGTAAAGGTGTTGCACTACTTGAATGTTTAAACATAATAGAAAGGATGATGATGTTCACAAGTGACTCATTCACCAACAGTCTTTTGAGTGATCACTCTTGACAAATAACACCATATTCTGAACATCAAAGCAGTTCCAGTTCTAAACTAAATACTCACTGAAAGCAGAGTCAGATCACTTACAAAGACGAGGAACACATGTTAAAAAGGATAAACATAAGAAAAATTCAGCAGATCTCCTCAATTGACCCGTGACTCCATCTTCTGGATGGCTTTCTCTATAGCAGGAACATTCTTCTTAAATACTGACCATTGCTCCTCTGTCAAGCTTATTCCTGTGGATACAAATATAGCAAAATAAAACATGAGCCATAGACAGTCAATACATGCCTCCAAGCAAAGGATTACAAATGCTTGAAAGAAGCAATCTCTGATCCAACCACGGTGCAAAGGATCTCATTATAGAAGATTATAAAGGAGAAAGGTGTAAGCAAAGGGATAACAGAAGGAAGAAGTGACAGAACATCATGACTATACAAACATTGCTCATTATAAGTCACTAAATAGCAATGCACAAAACAAAGATGTACATTGACAGTTCACTATTACTAAACTCGGCTTCCGTATTTGATATTCCCGAACAAATCCTTACCACCAAGATGACAAACTGACCCACAACTTAGGTTGCTTCATTGGAATGTTCACAAAATGAGAACGAGAGAGTTTTTGTGCTTTATAGCAGGACAGAAATAGCCCACCAAAGACTCCACATTCACACTTAATTCAACAACATTTCTCAACAATCAAATAGAGCATACATGACATGTATTTCAAACACATTTACATTTTAGCTTAACAAAAACACTATCTATTGTAGGAACTTATGCAATCAATAGCTTTTCTCAAACACGTTTTAGGAGTCAAACTCTGCAAACTACACTCAGGAATGCAAAAGCCTTGCAGCAATGAATGTAAAAACTGAACATAATCTTATCGCATCCACCCCCATGGCAGTTAATATGTAACCCTCACAAGCGCATTTATGTGACGGTCTGAAGTCTTCTCCATGCGTTCATCTACATAACTGTAACTTTCTAACAATAACCAGAACTTGCTCAAGACTGGTGCTCACATATAGGAAAACAAGCATTCGGTTCTTGTGCTCGAATTATCGAATTCCATGAGCAACAACCTCAAGTCATCCAATGTCGAATCAAGTTCGCAGCCAGCATACTAAGCATATATACATCAACACTCTTACATAGCATAGAAGCTGCTATAACAGGACATTTAAGTAGGGTATACCTTTAGAAGTAGGAAGCTCCTTGCCTTCTTTCGTAAAAAACTCCCTCAACGAGACCAATGGTTTCCCCTTGAACTCCTGAACTGTCACCTTCCTCTTATGCGAAAGCTGCATCCGCCACAACCAAACACCCCAATAAAAAAAATTAAAAAATCAAAAATAAAATCCAAATCAGCAACAAACGACACACTCTGATGTTTACCCTACCCTGCAAATGACGAGATCGCCATTGTCGTCGTACTCGCGCTCCTGGTTGCCCTCGTCGTCGTTTTCTTGTTGTTCTTGTTTGCGCTGCTGCTGTTCGATGAAGGACTCGACGACTTGGTTGACGAAGGCCTTGAAGGGCGGCTTGTTGAGGTCGAGGGCGAGCTCCTGCGAGGCCTGCTTCCGAATCTTGGACTCGGTCAGTTGGTCCATGTCGGACTCCTCCAGAATACGACGCACCGTTTCATCGATTTTCCGTTGGGTTTCCGTTTCCATGATTATTTTGCGGTCAGAGAATTTGCTGCGCTAACGGTTTGTTTGCTTAAATTGGGGAAGAACCTCTGCTGCTTTCTCAGTCCCGTGTCGTCGATTTCTGTGTTTTTTAGGGGGTGACGTTTCTCTTCTGTCAAACAAGCTCACGGTAGTTGTTAGCTGCCACACGTTTCGTTTCAGTCTTTTGTCATTGGTCTGATACAGCAAGAGGGTTTTTTTTTACCGACAACAAAAAGAGTAATTATTCTTGTGTACATGGTGGCTCCTAAAATTCAGGATTTTTTTTTTCTTTTTTCTTTTTCTTCCTGAGAATGCTAAATTTAGGATCTTTTACCTAACAAGGGAAAAAATAATTATTTCCTTACAGTTCTGGCTTTTGTTCTGAAATGCTGTCTACACTACAATCATACTAAGCTAGTGAGTTTTCAAAAATGAGTATTTTGTGTGATTTTAACTTGTTAGCGAATGACAAATAGATGAGGAATTGCACTAAATAATGGCCTTCACCCTACCTTTTACTTGTTAAGTATGAAGTTTGGTACTACTTTTTATTTTTGAGTGAAATATTGGAAGAAATTAAATATTGAAATGTTAAAATGAAGATGATATATAATGAAAGATATTAGGCGGGAAATGAAGGAAATTAAGGGTTGGGTTATAAAATGGGTGGCTTTTTCCAGCTCATATCAAAGATAGATGGGAA